>CAJUYI010000332.1:138661-182492 GCA_910591695.1 Galerucella pusilla
GTACCTTATACATTGTTTTTTCTGTAGCCAGCTCTTAGACTATAACGGTTTCAGAACGGTAATTTCGATACACGGCTCAAATTGAATACTGTTTGGACTGGCCTGCGCATTGATACTGTATTGAATTAAACAGCTTACGCTTGCTGTTAAAACACAGACCTAAAAAATTGACCATTGCGGAGGCACCCTCGGGATAAATTGTGATTCTGATGGCACAGAAGTATGGCAAACCTCCTCATGATCCCCCGACATACAGGACATTTGTTATTATTGCGAGGCGAGGAGGCAAAATGTTATGCTCAGGACGCAACTACAAGACTCCACCACCGCCAAACCGGCGGGCCTGCACAGTTTTAACCCATCACGATCTCTTTGTTATCATCAAGACTGAAACATATTAAAATAAATCGAAAATAGTACCAGAGCCAGGATTACCTAGAAAATGGTG
Organism: Galerucella pusilla; assembly: GCA_910591695.1. NCBI lineage: Eukaryota > Metazoa > Arthropoda > Insecta > Coleoptera > Chrysomelidae > Galerucella > Galerucella pusilla. Next base: position 139,110 of record CAJUYI010000332.1, read on the forward strand.
CAGGGTCCTTTCTCTTTCCTAGTTTCAACAGCCTGGACGAGAGTTCCTTATCTAACTTATTCAGTGAACTCTTAGTATGTAAGTGTCCTTGTGTGATTTGAGTTGGTGTTCCTTAACTGGCCACTTCCTGGATGCATCACCTGTTCCCTGGATGGGATGATGATGGTCGCGTTCATCACAACGTAGCGCTACCGAAGCGATCATCAATTTGCTGCTGAACGCGTGTTTTGTTAACTGATCAGATTGAGCGATGTGGTATCAGTTGCCATTTTTTCAATCAGAATTAAAATACGCTACACGCTACCGATTGATGATGCATTAACTGTCATTTATGACATATTATGTTGGAAACATATTATAAATATCTTTGTTTGGAGATATTTTAGTTTGTGTTTTGGTGAAAATGAGTGACCAGCTAGAGGTGACTTATTATTTCATTAATAAATTGTACAGTTTTCAGGAAATTCAACTGTTCATAGTATGCTCCAAAGTGGGTAGTTTAATTTATTGTAATTAAATCCCATTTTTTGATAGTTAGAAGTAATACCTATTTCATAATTGTCGTATTATATCAAATAGAATTGAGTTGTTGTATTTGTATTCATTGATATTTGACATGTTATGTCGATGGTTTTATTAGTACGTTCAGCAGAATTACGAACTGATGGATCACAATAAAAATCGCTATCAAAATTCATGTGAAATATGTGTTCATCTTCATCTAGTATTGTCCCAGTTATTTTAGTGTGTCATTTTCGAACCTTGTTCAGAGACCATAAGCCTCCCGATTTCAGCCTAAGAATGTCACAGGATATTTTATCTCCATAATGTGGAAAAAACCAGAAATATTATTCCAATTTTCAAAAATCTCATATTATCTATTAAACAAGATATTATGAAATTATCGGTAACATAAAGCTGAAGTTATGATGGATAGCATGATGGATAGCACTACAGAAATAGTTATTTGTTTAACTAGGCAGCAAAGTAGTAGATTGACTGCCGAGTTGAACATATAATTTTTTCTCCGATTGTTCATAATGATATGGGAGGATATTGTATTTGCAAATTATCTGAGGAAAGAAAAGGTGGCCTATTCGTTCAAAATTGTAGTAATTTTACCATCTATGTTAATAACAACTAAACATATGTTTTTAAATTTTTGTTAAAAGTGTTATGTAATAATTGCTATTAAATGTTTACGTCAAATGTTTTATTCCAATTGAGTATAATCACTTTGCTGCCTAGGCAGAAAAGTACCCACTTTGCTACCTAGGCAGAAAAGTAATACTTTGCTGAATTAATATTTGCTGCCAATCGGAGAAAAATATACTTGTTAGCCACTGTTAATCCGGCCAAATTAGGCCAAAAAAGAATAGTAAAGGTACATAAATTCCCAGCAAGCTGAAAGTGCGTGTAATTGTTTAAAACATACCTAAAAATAACACCTGAAAGTTCCTCATCATTCCGGCGATTTGAAAAAAATTTATTCGAGGTCAAAGTCAAAAATCACGAAAAAAATTGGTTTTTCGCGATTTTCAGCAAAACGGTGAGTTATTCTGAAACAAAAATTGTAGAACATAAAATTCTCTATAAAAAATGTACCAATACTTTTTTTTCTTAGAGCCACCGTTTCTGAGATATTTTATGATAAAACTCACCGTTTTGCTGAAAATCGTGAAAAACCAATTTTTTTCGAGATTTTTGAACACGATTAAATTTTTTTCCAAGCACCGGAATGATGAGGAACTTTCAGGTGTTGTTTTTAGGTATGTTTTGAACAATTACACGCACTTTCAGTTTGCTGGGAATTTATGTACCTTCAATGTCTAGATTGACCGGATTATGTAGAAGGATACCGGAATATAGGTCAGAAAACTCCATCGTTTGACTTATTTATTAGAAAGGCAAATACCATACACATATATGAAAGCAAATACCGCACGGGGCGATTGGACGAGTTCTATAGATTCCATGAATTTCAATAAGCGAAAAATTTGGATGGCGACATTTCCATTCAGGTATTAGTCCAGTCGGGTTAGCATTAAAGGTGGATGTAAAAGCAGTAGGCGAGATTTTTGATGGAATCTCTCAAAAATATAATGGTTAATGATAAAATCCGTTGCCGTGAAATGTGCTATAAAATTCCGTGGTCCAAAATGTGAAAATTCCATTCCCTGCAGCCACAGCGGATGAATAAGTGAAAAAAAATTGAGAAAACAGCTGGTTTTCGGGCGCAAAATACTAATGCAGCTTATAAAGTAATGTGAACAATTATTTTTTCTCATAAAACGTTAGTTATTCACGAACTAGATGCAACAAACGCGGTTTCAATACCTTATTTAGTTGCCGAGTAATATAATTGTTCATAAACATTAGGTAAAAGAAATAGACATTGTTAGAATGCCACAAAAATTGTTTAAACATATAATAATGTTTTTATACATACTAGAAGGTTACGGCTATCATAAGGCAATAGTTTAATCAACAATTTTTTCGGTTTAACTGACTCAGACGTTAGTTTAAAAAAGTGGTTCAAATTTTACTTTACTAACAATCAAGATATCTGTACGAATTTTTATTTTTATTGAAATCTGAAAGTACCCACTTGAAGGACTCTAAAAACTTTTGGCGTTGTGAACGTTCAATTCGGACCATTTAATCCCGAGTTATTAAATCCCAAACTTGATCGAAGATTCTAGGCAAACGAACAACAATCTAACGAAATAAAAATGTAGGTCCTTCTGCATACTTTCCAGATAGTTTTCAACAACACACTTATCTTTCATAACGTATCAACAATTAAATCACAAATAAGGAAAAATGTGCGCGGAAGAGGCTCTTGGCGCTGTGATTCCGAGGGAAGGGCTTGGCTGAGTATAGCAGCGAAAAGTTGAATCGGCGCTTTCAGACCCGCAGCGCGCTTTTTCTTGGACCACTTTTGGTTGTGTTGGCTATAAACTGTTGTTGTGCAAATAGAACAACCTAAAAACCGGTGGAGGCAACGGATTATCATTAACCATGATATTTTTGAGGGATTCACATCCATGTTTTGACAGTTTTTGGGCTAAACCGACTGGACTATAAATGAATAGTAAACCGTCAGGGATGTTGTAAGGATGTATACAGTAGAATTCTTTGGAGATTTAATGACAAACTTGAATACGGTACTGGCAGTTGATTGGGAGGTATTGGATTGAAATAAAAATGACCACTTCTCCCAAAAAATTGTCCAAAGTAATAAAAATATAAAAACCAGTGCTCGAAATTGGATAATTTCAAACGAAGCCGTACGAAAATAGTGGAAAATATCAAAATGGAGTTTAAAACAATTGATTTGAATACGTTTTTTGTTAATTTTAATCCTGTAAACTCACAAAAAAAACTTGGATATAGAAATGTTTTCAAATTATTGAAAAAAATTATATTTTGCCTTTTATCATCGTCCAGGCAATGTAGTTTAGATGTTATACAGGATAGAGTGGAAAATAATAGTTTCAATAAAACAATTATTTGAAATCTAGCTACAATAGTTATTTATTATACAGGGTAGCGAGAAAGTTTGGCACCACATCATTTTCTTTGAAAAGAATTAACATTATAATTATCAAGTTTTGTGGCTATAAACGGTATTGTATTCTTCGTTTTTTTGGCAGTTCCTCTCAAAAACGAAGAATACAATACTGTTCATAACCCTAAAATTTGATAATTATATATTGAGATGAAATTTTAATCAAGAAAATTATGAAATCCGAATTTATTGTAAAAATCAAAATTTAATGAATGACATTTTTAAAAATCAAAATTTTATGAATGACAATTTTAAAAATCAATTGACATGTTTGTCAAAATTGGAGGTTGGGTCGAGAGAAATGTAAGAAGTGGCAGTGATTGAGTGAGATTGACAAGTGCTTTATCTTCGGATAAAATAATAAAAAAATTGTAATAATAAGATAGATATATAAATTATCACCTCAATTCGCGCCCATCGTGGGGCACTTGACTCAGTGACAGAAAGGGGAATTAAAAGAATAACATCTGAAGGATTTTTGGAAAATTTTACAATGAATGAAGAAAAAATTGACATTAATAATTTGACTGTGGAAGAACTCAAAGAACTTTTAAAATTAAGAAACTAACAAACATTAGAAGAAAGATTAACTACAGCCATGGAAGAGGAAAAAACAACAAGACAAGAAAGAGGAGATAGTATCATAAAAGAAGTGAGCTATTACACCGAGGAAAAAACGAAAGGAACTGAAGAATTAATGGAAATGATGAGAACAATTATGTCTGACGTGAAAAGCACAAAGGAACACATGAAGAGCAGAAGAGAAGATATGAAGAGTACGAAGGAAGAGATAATAAGTGAGAAGAGAAATTCGAAGAGCACTTAACAGAAATGAGAAGACAATTTGAAAAGTATAAGAAAGAACAGGAAGAAACAATGAATAAATTACAATCAAGATTAATTCAGGAAAGTACAGATAGAAAACAGGAAATAAAAGATATGATGAACAAGATGCGTGGAGAAGGAAAAGAACATAATATAGAAAAGGTAGATAAAAACATTATGAAAACTAATAAAAGGATACAAGATGTAAAACAAGGTATACAATTGAATATTTTGATAGCAGAAGAAATGAATTTGAAAACACAGAGAGAATTAATAAGGGAAATGGATGTAAAATTACAACAAATTAAAGAAAATAAGAACACACGGAACTTTGAAATTTTAGAAACGGAAATAAAAGAAGACTTTAAGAAGAAAATGATGGAATTGGAAAGTGAAATTCAAAACATGAAGAATAAAGCTCTACAAAACAATACACAAGGAATCAATTACATTTGCAATCATGGAGAAAGTAGTTTGAAATTTGATGGAGACATACGTAAACTGTATCCAAAGGTTTTTATCAGATGTCTTAAGATCAAATTAAGAGATATGTTTAATATTGAAGATTTGAAGGAAACAATTAGGTCTCATTTGAATAATCAACCATTGCTCTGGTTAACATTTAATGATACAATTATTATTAATGGTTTTAACGATTTTGAAAGATTATTCTTAAAACAGTATTGAGGGAAAACAGAACAAGGTTATGTTAGAGAAAAATTATATTTTGGGAAATTTGATTTTAGAAAAAGTAGCAACATGAGTAACTACGCACTCTCAATATTCTCTCAAGCTCAATATTTAGAACCCAGAATAAAAAAAACATTATAGGTAATTAGATGTTGATAATTAGATAATTAGATGTTAATAATTAAAAGTTTTAGGAACTTTATAAATTGGGGTAAACATCTCCAAAAATATTTTGTTTTATTGAATAAAAGGAAATATAGTTTTGAAGAACTTTAGGGAATGTTGAGATGAAATTTTAATCAATAAAATTATGAAATCCAAATTTATTGTAAAAATCAAAATTTTATAAATGACATTTTAAAAAATCAATTGGCATGTTTGTCAAAATTGGAGGTTGGGTCGAGAGAAATGTAAGAAGTGACAGTGATTGAGTGAGATTGACAAGTGTTTTATCTTCGGATAATGAACCCTAAAATAATGAAAAAATTGTGATAATAAGATAGATATTAAATATAAATTATCGCCTCAATATTTATTATTTTCAAAGAAAAAGACTTGGTGCCAGACTTTCTCGCTACCCTGTATAAGTGCTAAAAGTGATATTTTATATTGTGAGAAGGGACATGACGCTACTCTTAGCAGGTATATCATACTCTATTTTTTCTAAAAACACAATTAAAAGTCCAAATTAACGCATATTATACATTAAGTTATAGCCTCGAGATTATCAGTTTTGAATCCAATTTCATCCAATTTATTTATAAAACAAGTTGCAAAGATAAACAAAAACCGAATTTGTAGAAGAGGATATACCGGATAAAAAATTTAAATATTCACTGACAGCCTGGCTTTGCTTAAAGCTATCAGCAATCCAACAACTATGTCTAAACTGGTGAAAAACTGCAAAGACTCCTTTAACATGCTAGCAAGAGACAACAAAGTGTCTCTAATATGGGTGCCGGAAGATAAGGGAATTGCAGGGAATGAAATGGCAGACCAGTTAGTCGAAGAAGGTTCTAAATGAGACTCATAGTTCCAGAACCGTTTTGTGGAATCACAAGGGATAATAAATAGGAGAAGTCGGGAGCTGACTAGTTAAGGAGCACCAACTCAAATAGAGGCTGACACAAAGACACCTCCATACTAGGAGTTTACTGAATAAGTTAGACAAGGAACTCTCGTCCAGGCTGTTGAAACTTGGTAAGAGAAATTTGAAGACAGTTAATGACCTGGTGAATGGACATTATACCCCGAGGAAGCATCTGCACAGGATGGGCAAAGTTGGCGAGCCTATGTGCAGAAAATGTGAACTCTACGGTGAAACACCTACTCACTTACTCTGCTCCTGTGAGAACTTACAAGGACTTAGACGGAAGCATTTTGGAGTGGAAATAACACAGCCATCACAACTATTGACCTCAGATAAACTTGTGGCCTATACAGGAGACACGAAGCTTCTGGAATGGAAGTAGGTAGATAGCATGGGTAATGGTACAAAGATTCAGTTCAAGTTCCTGGGCTGTTGAGCCCAACCCAAACGTATGAATGAATGGATGAATTGCTCTCTGCTTTGGTACAATCTTCACAAAAATAAATTTTGTAACATCTACCAATGAAACAGGTCATGGGGTTTCTTATTATAATTGTTCGTTTAATTGAATAAACATTTCTTTTACAGTTGGCAGAAGCAAACGTGAGCCCTGGTGGGCGTGTTGATGTCTCTGTAGTTGTATTTTTGTAGTAACAATTCGATATTTTGAATCGATAACCAAATATCGATACCATAAATTTCAACTGTTAAGAGATATGGAAACAAAGTCAAACTTGCTAAACATGTAGCTTATATTAATAAAAAAATTTATATTGAACCAAAAATAAAACTACACCGTTTGTCTAAATGTCTATATTCTCAAATAACATGACTCTGCAGTAATTTCATGAAAAAAAGGGTTAAGTTTCTATGGAAAGCAACAAAATATAAACTGGTTATGTAGCCTATTCCTTCATCTATCTGCTTACACATCAGGATCTTTTGGAATAGATTCGTCGAATGCCGTTTGTTAGATTTTTGTTTAATTCAAATCAATAGTGTGACCTAATTGGTATATTTAGAAATGTAATTTTTCCAGTGTTCATTTTTCTTAACAGCCGAAAGTTAAAGTGCATGAGAGTGTTATGTTGGAATTTACACTCCACCACCACCAATTAGCTAAATCTTATATCGTTACCCTAATTCGCAAATGTCGTAAGTCCATTTTTGCCAAAATTGGGGTTTTGGCACCATCTCGTTTAATACTATCCTAAAAAAATGTTTGTTTTCTAAAAACAGTTTCAAAATAACAGATTCTAACCCTAAATTACGTAGTTTACCAAAATAGAGTCATGAACCACTAATAATTCAACCCAATAAGACGTTTTTATCCTCCCCTGTAAAATGAGTCAAACTGGGCTTCCGATATTTGCGAATTAGGGTAACGATATATTTAGTTGTTGTAAACAAGAATTTATGTATGTATGTATGTCAAAATTACCAAAAGGACACATTGGTTATCTAAATAAAGTCAATATGAAAAATCCCCGAAAACAATAGCCCTTTTATATATCCCTTCTACAAAATATTTGAAAAACTATTGGATCCAAATTAGTGAAATTGTCTAAAAATCGGATAATCATCCTAGCATTGACAACACTGAAACAGACTGAATAAAATGATGTATGTTGATGAAATCACTCGGTCATATTATTTCGATTATATTTAACAATTTTATTACTAATGGACAATCGTTAACATTGGCTCTTGATTGGCTGCTTGCGATGACCTTATTTTAGTTCGCATATTTTCCGGGGCTCATGTTTGGTTCTGACAACTGTAGAATTATGTTTTTATAATTTCTCATAAAAATAAATTACTTTTAGCACTAGTGCTAAAGGTATTTTACTTTTAACACCAGTGTCATTAAATGGCATTTTAGCATGCCTTGAAGATTATACTTTTACTCAAAATCCTTTGTAGAAAAAATATTTTTCCTGAGTTTCATCAAGCTGCTACATCCAACATTTTAATTTCTATTAAATTAATCTTTTTCTTCGATAAGATACTTCTCAATCCCCAAACCATATTCTCACTTTATAAACCACCAAGTTTGAACATTATCCGAATGTGAAGATGAGACGAAATTAAGAAGTTTCTTATTAAATTTCGAATATTGCAAAAATTCAAATGTGAAAGTTTTAAATGGAAAACAGTCTGCATTTAAAATATAAATTTAAAAACTCCGCTAATATGAAAACGTTTGCTAAAAACTTTTGTTCAAGTTTTTTTTCTGATGTGGGTGTTTGCTATCAAATACAGAGTGTTTTATCAAAAATAGACAATCTCCAAACTGTAATTTCTACAGAGTGGTCTAATTGCACTATTCAATTGTATGGAAAAAATACAAAAGATGAAAAAAAGATTATTATTTGATTAGATAGTTCAATTTTTAACAGTGATTTTTCATTTGAATCTCCCGCTGCTCGTGTTTAGTATACAAGATTCCATACAGGAACCGCTGTCATCTCCTTCCAGTCCCCCGTCTCTCTTTCAGCTATATATGTGGTTCAGACAATTGTTTGAATGTTGAAAAAATGTCAGATTTCGATGAATCTGACGATAATTCTGCTGAAAAGGAGCAGCCAGGCCTTTGATTAATCACTGATGAGAATCAATCATCAGAAGAATCCTCAGGTTATCCGATCGATATTGAAGGAGAAGGAGAAGATAATGAAATTACAAATAGAAGCAATATTGTGTAGTAGTACCTGGTAGTTTCATTAATTTACTAATTGTTAAGGTAAATATATAATAAAGTTTTGCATCAAATAATAACACTAATTGGGTCCGTTGAACTATAGGGAAACACGAATTTTTGACTGATTTTGCGAAAAATCGATAGTACTCACCTATTTTGAGAATAATCCGTCAAAAAATTTGCGGGTTATACATATTTTGCTGAGAAAAATCCAAAAAAAGATTTTTTTTCGCCACTTGAGCCATAACTTTTGGGCTAGTTATTTTATACAAACCACAGTTTGAATGAATTGCACTGTACGGAAAAGTGATCAACAACATGTTTTCTCGCTAATTATAACAACAATTCAGTTAGTTTCTTCATAATATTGTTTAAATTACCACTTTTATAAATATATATTTGACAGGCTACAAATTTGTATGAAAACAATTAAATCAAATGACATAGAAGCTCTAGCGTAATGTGTAACATGGTTGCCAGCTGTAAACGATTACTTGAGAATCATGATATTTTTAAAATATTAATTAATTATTGCATTCGAATTTCATCTTAGAAAGTATTGGATGAGAGGGATGAATGCATTGTAATGCACATCAATCTATTCAAGAAGAGGAAAAAAAATATAATAATTGGATTCACCCTTCCCCTTCTAGAATAACTTAATGTGGATTACAAATAATTGGGAGGCATTTGCCTTCCCCTCAAGATATTCAAGAAGGGAATATAATAATTGGATTCACCCTTCCCCTTCTTGAATAACTTAATGTGGATTACAAAGTATTGGATATCTTTTGAGGGCAAGGCAAATGCCTTGCCCTCAAAAGATATTCCAGAAGGGGAAGGGAATATAATAATTGGATTCACCCTTCCCCTTCTAGAAGGGGTAAATATATAATAAAGTTTTGCATCAAATAATAACACTAAGGGCCGGTTTTACAATAGAGATTTATACTAGGTATAGTTATTCTGGGTATAAAGTAATATCAGAATTTATATCTAGAATAAAACTAGTTGGTTTTACGATGCTTTTTTACACCGGTATAGCAATTATTGGAGTAGGAATTGCTATACCGATGTAAATAAGCATCGTAAAACCAACTAGTTTTATTCTAGGTATTAATTCTGATATAACTTTATACCCAGAATAACTATACCTGGTATAAATCTCTATTGTAAAACCGGCCCTAAGGATCTTTTGTTTTTTTTTCGTAAAATTGAATAGCGCAATTGGTTTTCAACAATTATTTGGAAATTTAAACAAATTACTAACATTCAGTAAAAAAAAGATGGTTCCAGAATTCATTTTTTGATTTTTCCAATTTTCGAGCATGTTTCTAAGTTATTTTATTATTTCACAAGAAAGTATAACTCAAGACGAAAAAATGGCGACATGAATGAAGTCTCTACGACAATTTTCCAAAGGAAAATTTTAATTTGAAAAATATTTTTTTGGGCCGAGAAACGTGATTATCTCGGAAGTCTCTCGATATTTTTATCTGATAAAATTTGTGGATTTTTCGGACATAAAAAGGTATATTTTCACCAAGTTTCGTCAAAATAAAATTATTATTGTGTAAATGAAAAATAAAAAATGATGAAAGAGGTTTTTCGCATTTTTCTCGGAGATTATAAGGTTATACGAAAAAGTCATTCATACAAAACTTGTGGACCTTTTTAAGATCTACAACTTTTCTGTTGTACGCTTTTCTCTCCGAAGTCAAATTTCGCCGGAAATAGCAATAATTCAAAACTCCACCCCTTTTCACCACCACAAACACGCATTAATTTTTTTCAGGTTTATTATACGCGTATTTACCATTTCCAACTGTTCCCATCCTGTTTTTGTAAAAGTGTTATTTGGCTTTGGCTGGCCTAATATTTGATATTTGCAATGTTGCTAGAATTCTAAGCATTATAAAATTAAAAATTCGAACAATATAATCTTCACTAGTGGAATTGCAAAGGGTAAATTTATTTGTTCTTAAAACAAATCATTGAAGAAGAATTGAATAATTTATCCAACAAACCAAGTATTTGAAAAAAAAATTTAAATAAAACTCACCCGCGATAACTGGAACGTCGAAATCGAACTGTTGCCCGACGCTGGACGCAGAACAAACTTGCCTCGTCTTGATCAGAGGTGGATTTTTATTCTGTGAAATCGCCAAACTTCTCCTCAAATTTCCCCTAGTGGGAGACGGAGGCGGGTAAGAAATCCCCCGATGAGTAGGACTTAACAACTGACTACCATTCTTTCCGCTGGGCACCGACAGGGTGTTTTGATTCAAATTAAGATTCATACTACCAACGTTCGGTGATCCTAATGTTAAATTCGGTAAACTTTGACCTAAACTGCCGTACGGTTGTACGGAAAGAGTATTCGGGGTTTTATGGAAGAGCCTGTTGGAAAAATAAATAAATGAATGAATCACCTTAATTTTATTTTTCCGGAAAAGAATCTCACCTGTTTTTAAAAGAATTTTTTTGCGAAACTGGACTTTTGTCCGGCGGTAAGGGTTGAACACCTTCGTCACTGGATAAAGAGCCGGTTCTATTTTCATTTTCGACAGAAACGGCTCGCGATTGGTTATTTACTGATCCCACTGATGATTGGTCGTTCATTTCAACTGATCCACTGTGAAAATGATAAATTACATAATAGGCCAATCGGTGGAGCTCATTTTAGACCAAAAGAACAAGTATATTTAGCAATACGGCTGATTATTTTTATAAGAACTTTAAAGTATGTAAATTGATATAAAAAAAAGTTTAGCAGTCTATCGATTTCCCAAATTAAAAAAAAATCAAAAAACTTTTTTTTCGAAATTCTTCAATATTTTGCTCTGGGAGGAAGGTAGAGAAAAATAAAAAATACCACCGTGTATGGGAAGTGCTTTGCAATAAAAAATGTTTCCTGCGTTTTTTTCATCCGAGCAATGGTTTGTCGGGAAAAAATTCGGTAAACTCAGTATGTGTTCCGCATCCGCGCGACTATGCTGCACGGCGTAAGACCTACTTTCTGAATCGCGGGAAAAAATATGAATATTTAATAATTTTTTTTTTAAATTTTTGGTAAGAGTCAAGGTTGTGAATAATAAATAAAAGGTAATAAATTAATTTTTACATATTTTTATTGGAAAAAGTTATGCAAAAAATTATGTCTTAAAATTATATATTAATCATCTTTTATATCTTTTCACTACATACATTTTGTTTGTTGAATATTAATCTTCATATCACAGGAGTATCAAATTTTATTTTGAAAAAATAAAGAAGATTCCTACCCGAATCTATAAAAATGGCTATTTTCGCATATAATACAAGAAAATCATTGAATCCAAAAATGTAAGCGAATCTATTAATTTTTTGTTAATATATTCTTGGTCTCAGAAGTTTCCCCAACATTTTCACGCAAACTCCATTGAAATTACTTCAATTTTATTAAAGTTACAGTACTTAATTTACAGTGTGGAAACCACTCAGGGAATACAATTCTTTATGTCATTATTTTGGAAAATATTAAAAAATGCCGAGACACGTCAACTTTTGAATTGAGTTGTGCGTTATGTAAACATAAATGTAAAAGTACAGGGAAATTTGACAGCTGAAAAATATTTAAATATGCTTAGAAATGAAGTTATTCCTGCGTTGGCAAACTTATATCCCAACGCAATAGATCCTAGCTTACCGAATGAAAATGTTTGGTTTCAGCAAGACAGGGCAACACCCCATTATGCTTTAATGGTAAGAACTTATTTAAATGAAATCTTCCCCAATAAATGGATTGGACGAAGAGGTACTATTGAGTGACCAGCTAGATCGCCAGAACTTACGCCGTTAGATTTTTTTCTGTGGGGTTATCTCCAGAACAAAGTATATGCAACACAACCAACTATCATTGTAGACCTCAAAGACAGGATAACTACAGAAATACGGAATATTTCACCTCAAACTTTAAACAAAGTTAAGGAGGAGTTGTATAGGAGACTGTGCTATTGCCAACAACTAGGTGGAGAACATTTTGAGCATTTATTTTAATGTATCAAAATCAAATACATCAGGTATTTTATGTATGTGTTCAATAACTGTAAAAATAAAAATTTCACCCTGTATAATTCATAATTGACCATACATTATTTAGTTTGTTGGAATCGGTTCATTGAGAGGATTTCAAAAATATGCAAATATACAGGGTGTTTCATTAAAAAAAACACACACCGACTATGGCATACTTGCGTGAATCACCCTGTACATTTAAATTTATGTTTACATAACGCATAACTCAATTTAAAAGTTGACGTGTTTCGGCATTTTCTATAATTTTCTAAAATAATGACATAAAGAATTTTATTCCATAAGTGGTTTCCACACTGTATATATTTTCTTGTAAATTCAAGATTCCTTAAATTTACAAGATGAACAGTCGTATATAATTGAAAAAAATTAATAATCCGTAAATTTTATTCATGAAATAGACCTTCTAAATAACAGTTTCCATCCTTCGAAAAATTGTTTCAATGCCTCCTTATTATATATATTTTTTATTGAAATACTTGGTTTTTGATTAGAATATTTATATATGAGAAATTTGCTAAAAATGATCATGTGCTATGACAAAAAAAATGCCATCTTAAAGCTGACACTTCCCTTTTCAAAACGCTCTATTACAATTATTCATATATTACATTATAACTGAACAATAGTGTATAATGTACTCCGAAGCGCTTCAGAAAATAGAGTCGCGCGGATGCGGAACACATACTTAGTTTACCGAATTTTTTCAGCACAAACCTTAGCTCAGACGAAAAAAACGCAGGAGACCTTTTTTATTGCAAAACACCTCTCCTACACGGTGGTATTATTTATTTTTCTCTACCTTCCTCCCAGCGCAAAATATTGAAGAATTTCGAAAAAAAAAGTTTTTTGATTTTTTTTCAATTTGGGAAATCAATAGACTGGTAAACATTTTTTTATATCAATTTACATACTTTAAGGTACTCATAAAACCAATCAGCCGTATTGCTAATTATTTGTAGTTGTAACCTAAGCACACGATCGATTAATTTTTGGGTAATAACTCACCTGTGACTATGTGCTAGACTAGATACCCTACTGGCTCTGGAAGATGTCGCTAAAGGCGATCGAGGAATTAATTGTATATTGTTATAATCGCTTTCTAAATTATAGTCCAAGCTGTATTCCGTATCGACGCTTTCATCGGCCGTGTAGGTCATTTGTTTCGCTTGTGCGTATAAAGTTTGTGCTTTCGTAATTCCCTCTTTCCAACCCTGTAACAATAAATTCAAATCGATACCAAAAACAGTCGATGTGATGTGATTTTTTTTTAAATAAAATTTCTCTAATTAGCGATACCAACGTTTCTTTTTTTAGAAAGTTCGAATGATTAAATCTCTGTTTAATGAAATGGAAATAATGGAGAAAACACCCACACATTTTGATGATAATTATTTGTTTTTTCATCTTCAAAGCTTTGTGGTTACAACAAATACAATCAGTAAAATAACTCCCGAGGAGTAGGAAATATAGGGCATTCTTTACTTAGGGAGAAATGGGAAAATTAAGATGATATTTGAAGTTTTGAATTTAGTTATTGCTTAGTGTTGCAATATCCGTCTAATTCTAAGATTTGTTTCAAAATTTGCTTAGTGGTTGCTCAGCATTTTGAAGATAATATAAAGTTAAGGATTGTCTGATTCCGAGTTTTCTCTGACTGAGTTGGGAGAAGTGGCGAGAGTAGCTTCCCAAAAATTGTTACCATCTATATATCGCAGAATGTTTCTTTCATGTGTAAAAAATATCATGAGAGGAGTGCAATTATCGATTGATTATAGCGGTAACTGCACTGTAGAAGCCGAAACAGCACTGCGATAATTGCATTGTTTACGTATCCACGGTCATCCCATTGTGAATCCATGATAATTCATAATGAAATCAGTTCGACAAGTAAAGTCAAGAAATATTTTTAAAAATGTCTCGTTTTGGATGTGATTCATTGGAAATTATAGAAAATAAAGTGATGGAAAGCGAACCAAAGAACACCAAACATAACAGACAATTCGTGTGGCGACAGTTTATGAGCTTTTGTGCTGAAAAAAATATACATTGGATGAAACAACACAAATCAAATAGAAAAAAATCGTATTTTTGAGTCTTTTTATTTTGTTTGTACCTAGGTTAGGTTAGGGTCTATGTGAGTGGAGCCTTCTCGCCACCTCCACTGCGACCTTCGTTAGGTCTATTGTGGCTCACCCCTAGGGATTACAATTCACCCCACAAGTCAGTGCTTCTGACGAAGTCCATGGTTGTATTTGGTAATACTTTTTTGAAGTCCTTCGGCTCTAAGGTACTAAAGCCGAATATATTGTACCTTACCCTACCCAAGACTGGGCATAAGCATAGTATGTGCTCCGCAGTTTTGTCCTCCAAATTACAGAACCGACAGTCCGAGGTCTGAACCAGACTCATCTTCTTTAGGTGGTAATTTAGTCGACAATGTCCTGTAAGCATTCCAGGATCTGCCTATTTTTTGTACTCGAAAACGCCTTCGAGTGAGAGAGTCCCGGTATATCTGCCCAGTACGTGTAGGTTTTCCTCTCCGCCCAGGTAGTTATGGCTGATCTAGCAGTGCTTTTCGCAATGCCAAAAAATGGTTCAGGTCCGATAAATAAAGTCTCTGATCCCTTTTTTGTCAGAGTGTCGGTCTCCTCATTGCCCTGCACTCCTTGATGCACCGGTCCCAAGGCCAAAATGACTCTGTTTTCTTTGCCTAGTATTTCAAGGGATTGTAGACAGTTATATACATCTTAGATTTTATCCTGTTCGAGCTCAGTGCTTTAAGAGCAGCCTGGCCATCTGACAGGATGTGTATGTTCTTTTTTACAACAGGTTGAATCATCAGCTCTCTTGCAGCCAGTTCAATGGCGTATACTTCAGCCTGAAAGATGGTAGCGTACCTGCCCAGGTTGACTATGATTTCCACTCTGGGTTTCCTGCTGAAGACCGCCGCGCCAGCCCCGTTTTCGGTTTCGGATCCGTCAGTGTAGATCACGTGGTCCATTTCTAGGAAGGAGATTTTTTCGCTATCCCATTGGTCTCTCGTGGGAATGGGGACCTTAAAGGGCTTGTCCACGTGAAGTTTTATGACAGAAAGATCCGAGGGCTTCCCAAGAATGTGGTGATTTTGTATTTCCCTCATCAATCCTGAGTGATCTCTCAGAGTCTCTCCCTTTATTTGCCTCTCCACTGAGCATTCTATGAGCCGTTCTCCTGGCTTCCTTCTCCAAGTGAATGTGGAGAGGAGTTAGTTGCAGGAGGGCTCCCATAGCCGCCGGTGGTGTGGAAGACATCGCTACGGTAATGGCCAAGCATGCTGTTCGCTGCAAGCCTTGCAGCTTTGCTCTGTCTGTCTTTTGCAGACCTTTGGTCCACCAGACTGCTGAGCCATACGTGACCATTGGCTTGACCATAGGTTGGTAAATCCAGTAAATCTGTTTGGAGTTCATACCCCAAGATTTTCCACATACCCTTCTTGTTTGTACCTAATAGCATATTTTAAAATGGATATTTTCCACCTTCGGTGTCGGGCTTTTTCTCCAAAATATGAAAATGAACTCATGCAGTTTTTAGACAACAAGATGTCATGCAAAATTATCGGTAATTTTGATGCACTTGTGCAATTACATCCGATAATTTACGAACCTTCGTATTTAAGATTTATGGAATGGAAGATGAGGAGGACGCATGCAGCTCTTTCTTGGAGATGGTGTTATTGGCTTATACAGGGTGTTTCTAAATAAATGCGATAAAATTCAAGAGGTGATTGTTTGTATGAAATTAAGATGGGTCTTTCTTATAACAAAATTTCTTCAGCTCAGCCCACCCCTTTCCGAGATATCACCCTTGAAAGGTGCTGACTAGAATGCATTTCCAGCATTTCTTATGAATCGTATAACATTTTACATCTTTACTGTTTTCCGCTCAATTTATTAAAAAAATTAAAAAAATAGTGTTAAATTTTTTTCTTTGTAGCTATTGGTTTTGGGAAAATAATTCAAGAATAAAAAGTTTTTTTTAATAAAACAAGGATTTTAAGTTGAAATTGTATTGTAATGTAATGTAACAGGAATATTGGAGAATTACCCCCGGTTAGTCCTTTGCGAGTGCACAAAAATTACAGAGTTGAAAAAAATTTGATGATTATGTCACTTATAACAAGTGTAGTTAACAACTAGTGTTGCACTCGCTACGCTCGTTCCTTGCATTTTCGCGTACCTAACACGTGCGTAAAGTGACTTTTGCGCACGCGATTGCCGACGATTTAATATTTTTTGTATAAAAAGAGACACATTGCACATCAACTCCACTACAACACTACGGGTTGTCTCAAAATATTTCCTGCTGTTATTAAAAATTTTGCTGCAATTTTTTAAATGTTCCTATGCCGCTGGAGGTTCGTGATTGATAAATTAATTGGATTTTTTGCATAAGACTGTTTGGTATTGGATGAGAATAGCGCAAAGAGATTAAAATTGATTTGTGTACGAGATCGGAATTTTGGAGATACAAGATTAATTAATTATACCTCAAATTCGAATGCCCTTATCAATTTATTTAACAAGATCTGTTTGTTTAGCATTTTCAGGTCTTTATGATCAAATTTTAAATCGTTAAGCAAACCATATAATTGGATGTTAACAGAGGTCGGGATTGAATAATTATGTCTTTTTTATGTTTAATTTCATCATTTCGAAGTATGTAATAAAAAGCTTTTCTACCATTTAATAATAATGCTTCTAAGAAATTTCCAAGTAATTAAAATGAATATTCAGTGTCTGGAATTACGGAAAGCTTTTATCACCTGTCAAGGAAAATTATTCGACCTTTTCGCGTTAGTGAGAGTATGCCTGGGAAAATTTAGGAAGTCAGTATTCCAGGACACTTGCAATTACTATGAAACCACTAATTCTACCTATGCAGAATGCTTCTTAAAATGTCTTTTAGTCATATTGGAATTAGTGCCTTTTAAGTTCAAAAGTAAAATTAGAAACTTGAAGGTTGCTTTTAATTACGAGAGGATTTTCAAAGAAAATATCGTCTGTTGATTAACTAGAAATGATGATAAAAACTTTCTAGCTTTGTCGAATGTAATTGAAGAAATTATGGTTTATTATGTGATTATTGTTTTATAATTTTGTCGACCTAACAAAAAATAAGAATAATATACATTTTTACTACAAATAAAAATTTTACACAACGAATTTCCATTGAATAGTGCCCACAAATTGTGTTTACTTTGCACCGACTTAACAAATAAGTTTTAAGTTGTATGAAATATTAAATTTTTGATCGTTAATGTTTGTTGAAGTTTTTTCTAGAGTAATATTGTCGTATTTAATAAAGCGCGTTACCAATAGATATCGCTGAATAATTATAATTATTCTAACGACCGTTTAACTAAAAAGCAAAAAAAATATTTTCCAATACTTTCAAAGCGTTAGAATAATTATAATTATTCAGAGATATAGTGAAAAGCGCTCTTATCTTATTGTGCGGGTTCAAAGGTCACTATAACCATATATGTATCAAATCAGAAGACACAGAGGTTACAAAAATGTGAGATTACAAATATACTAGGAGAAAATAATAATAGTTCATGTTTCCTGCACACTGCGATATACTGCGTAGGTTTGTTGAAACATGCGTGTGCAGGGTGCAGGTTGGTGGGTAGTTATTTGATAGCCACGCCATATTATGAAAGGTTGTGATGTACCGAAAAATACATAAGTTATTTGTTCAAAATTGGGCATTTTATATATACTCTTATATGTATTCATTGTTATTAGATGTGCCATTTTGAACAAAAAAAAAATACTTATATAGTGTATTTGCAGTTTTGGTCTGGCATATTATGGACTATCAAATAACCACTCATTAATGTTATATCCAGTATTATATGGCAAAATCTCCAGCAAAAAAAAATTCCTGGAAAGACATACTTCTGTAACATCATAAACATTATCAAATGCGGAAAATAAGTGCCTACATTGGGAATATAATGTTCCTGTGTTTAATAAGGATTTTTCTAAGACAGAAAATAATATTTTCTATAAACTGATGAATATTGCCGCGATAGCAAACAAATGACTAGCATCTGAAAAATATGTATTCTAAATTAGTAATTTAAATGAAAATTTTTTTCTCGGTGTGGTTGACGAATTTCCACTTTTTCATTCATTCTCGAAATAATCGATCAGATTAAGTACCATTTCTTTTTACTTGAGAATGCAAAATACTGGAAAATTGCTTATTATTCATATTGTCACTTGGAATTGTCAAAGTGACATAACTGACATTTCAATGAAAACTTCGCTTGTGAAAGGCTTTTTAGAATCGCTGAATACTAAATACATATCCCTTTTTCTCCCGTCAAAATTGCGTAAGTCTGTCTTATTCATCTTACGGATTTTATTTGGAAGTTATGATTAAACGCAATAAAAGAAAATAAAAACGGTAAGTATGTCTTTGTTGAATCGCATGACCTGCACGATAAGACAGATTTGTCATATATAATACCACGAAAGTTAAAATTTTACCTTACAAAATTTTTAATTGAGTGGTATTCGACATGACTATTTCACGAGAGAAAAACTAAAAAATCATATGTTTAAACGTTTTATTTATTGCAAACAATTATACAAAGCCAAAAAAATAATAACATTATGAAAAAAATTACTTATTTATGTAAAAAGTACAATTATTATAATTGTACGTTGTAGCATTATTTTGGGGATTGTTTTGCATCATAACCTGTGATGAATTTAAGTTAGAAAGTTCTCTATAAGTTGGAAATGGTGTTCTTCATTTAATTGTAAATATGGTTCCAAAGAATGGGCAGAAGATTGTCCTGTAAGCTTAATTACTTCTTGTTCACCAACTCCTTCTTTTGCTAATGCAGATATTGCAGAAGCTCTATGTGAATGATTGGTTATTTTTCCTTTTTTTGTGTCTATACCAACTGATTCTGCCGATTTTTTCGTCCACTTTGAAATTGTATTAATTCCCAATGGTGAATTTTTGTACCGTATTCCTTTCTCCCAATTTGGATGTACTGTTAAAAATAATCTTGTTGTTGTTAGATAAGGATTGGATTCTCTTTTTTCAATAATTTTTAAAATTAAACGAACGTGACACAAATTGTTGTTAGCATTATTTCTCACCAGCCACTTACTGCCAGATAAAGCTTTTGATCCTCCTTGTGTCGTTTTGGAAAAGATTGGATTATATTCTACCCTGCCAGTAAAATTACCTTTATTATCATATTATTTTTTAAAGTAATTAATATCAGAATTAGCAGCTTCATTTCCACGCCATGCTAATTCGAACGAACATAAATAGAAAAAAATTTTTGTAACCCATCAGGATTATCATCAGAATAGCTTTCTACCATTTCCATTAATTCTTCTTTGGTAAACGCGTTAGAACTTCTTTTTCTGGTTTCAGGTTCAGCCTGAAGCTTTTTACGTTTTGTATCCCTGGCCAATCTAGCAAATTTATAGGTAATATCTTTAAGTGGATCAATTTTGATGTTAAATTCTAGAAAATATTTTTCCTGAACCATTTGAGCAGTCGTATTCCAAAGTGTTTTCACACTAGCTTCAGTATAATCAGTTCCATCTCTTTTTTCATGTTAAAACCATAATCTTCAAGAATTTTTGCTATAACTTGTTCCGAAGTATCCTTTTCTAACGTATAATTACGTGCGTCCAGAAACATTCTAAACTGTTCCCACGCAGACTTTTTTGTCTTCATTGTATTTCGCGGTATACTTTGCTTAATTGTACTCTCTATTTCATTTATTGAATTATTTCCAAATCTTGTATTATTCATGTTAATACTTATTTAAATTTTTGAAACAGTTTTAATAATTTTTAGACAGTTAAATAAATAAATGAACAACTTAGTTTCCTTAGAAACCACTAACAAAGATATTATATTGATTTTATCACAGAGTGATATAATTTTATACACATAGATCTGATATATTAAACGACAAAAAATTGCCAGTTCAAAACCTTCAAATTTTGTCAGATATCAATTTACTCTAGTGAAATAGTCAAGATAAAAGCTTGAAATAGTATATTACACACCGAGGTGGGAAGAATTTCATTACTGTCGAGAGGTTAGCTATTATCTCGAAACAGGAATGAAACTTCCTACTGAGGTTTGTATGCTATTTTAATTACAACCATCATATCCCGATAAAAATTAATAAATCTTTGTTTCGTTTTGAACACACCTAAAATATTACATTTGACAACAGTCACCAATATAAATAAATGTGAAATGAAGTTGGATGGATATCAAGTTCGCGAATAATAAGTAAAGAAAAATTTCATTCGATGAAGAATTGATGGATTGTACCCCTCCAGAAATAGGTATTATAATATTTAAAATATAAAAAAATATTCATCTAAAATAGATAATATTAAGTAACGATCACATTATTTTAGAGGGCGGTAATCAGGGCGTGACGTGAGGGAGAGCAGTCAGAGCGGGAAGTAAAGTTGTGTAATATGACACTTCCCAACCTTCAATGACGTTAGTAATGACAGGATAACATATATGGTTATGAATAAACGTTTAGACAGACATGAAACCTCAGGTTACACTGGAAGTGAATATCAATTTTTCTAGACTCCGTTTCACATAAGAAGAGCCCACTAGACCTCTAGAGTCTAGAAGTTGCAGTCGTATGCGCGAAGAAATTGCACATAACAATATCTTTGACAATATCTGAACATCAATATCTGTCAAAGCCTTAGGCTTTGACCGCTAGACTTCTAGTGGGTTATTCTAATGTGAAACGGACTCTACACTCGCCTTTTATACGGTTTCTTAGATATGGAAGCAGGTCTAGTGAGTTATCATACTAGAAGACCATGACCATGGGATTTTTATTCTTCATAAGAAACAAGTATGAGATGAAACTTTACTTAGGCAGTTTTTTTCGTATTCTATTTATTAACTCAACTAAATGGGGGGGGGGAGTGAAAAATTTACATTTTCTTCAAATAATTAAATCATACGATAAACAGGGTCCTATAAATCTCTGTCGTAGGTCTATATCCCTTATTATTTATTTGAAAGGTATGTGTTAAGGGTAATATAAGTTGTTAATTAAAAGCCAATTTTCAGGTTCATAATGATACTCATTATAAAACCGAAAAATTGACCAATAGAAATCTAGATTTTCAAATACCCAAGTAGGCAGACCCAATATTTTCTGTAAAATGTTTGACAGTTTGACAGTTTAAATCTTCTGCGTCAGTTTTTAAAAGAAATGTCGAGCACCAGATCAAAAATACTTGATGACCAAGGTAAATACATATTTAACATTTTAAAGGCAATAAGATTGTTTTCGATCTGTACGTGCCGGGTTCGAGTTCCGGGCAGTACATTTTTTTAAATCAAATATTTTCGTATAAAAAATATGGTATGAAACTCTCATGTAATAGTTATTGATACACAAGCATTAACCGGGATATGAAATGATCGTTGCATAATATACTATTTTATATTATGGAGTTTTTGGATTTTTGTACTGCAATCGCGTGTGGAAAGTTCACTTTACGCACGTGTTAGGTAGGTACACTATTTTATTTACTAGCGCGCGGAAAAACCCAAAAGTTCACAAAAAGAAACATTTATCGCCAACCGTCAGTCAAGCCATCAATTATCAGATTGATTTCCGGAAGTATAAACAAACAGTTCATCTTCCTTTACTTTATCTGCCGCATTTGCGGCAGGTAAAGTGACATATGCGGCAGGTAAAGTATTTTGACTTTGACATTAGGTACTCGAAAATCATCATCTGTCAGTGTCACGCTTCTCCCCATCACGGCTCCATAATAGTTTTCTTGCGATTTATTTATAACAAATTATTGTTGGAACTCCTTTGACTTCAGGAATTAACTTTTACAATGCTTCAGGGTGTACCTTCAATTTAAATATAACAAATAATAAGTAGATTTGTTCTATAAATGCTGTTTACTTTGTCATAATAAAATGCAAGGAAATATAGGTAGCTCAGTTTCTTATATTCTGAATTCTGAGCAGTTGGCGATAAAATTTCGTCAGTAAAGTGTCTTTATCGGACTCGCCTGTTTTTCGCCTCGCTTCGCTAGTTTCATAATTTCAGACTCGTCCGATAAAGAATGACTTTACTGCCTTGGTACATAAATAACTAATCACACATATCAACAAATCAATAATTATTATTTGACATTTTTTTGATCATGCTTATACCAGGGCCATTAAAAAATTATTGAAATAAAGTTTTTTTTTATTAAAAATTATAGGGGAAGTGTAATAAATTTCCTACTTTCCAATCATTTGCTAAACAATCAACTTCTATGGTAACAATGTTCGTAAATAAAAAAAGTCCGATTTTTTCAGAAAAATACAAAAAATTTGGTAAGAATTTCTAAAAACCATCCTTAAAATCCAAGATGAAATAATTGTCGAAAAAATATTACCCGTTTAAGTTAATTTTATTATAATTGTAATATGGACAAAAATTGAAAACAATGCCTCTGTTGTCCGGAATAGAAGAAACTGCAAAGTTCCCGAGCGCTGCCTAGAAACTTGTTTTGTTTTCTACTAACCGTGGGGATGGGGATAACTTACTACCGAGAACAATTAATGAATTCTTGAATTTGTATTAATTTATCTTCCTCATGTCATGGTTGAATAATATGTAGGAGTATTCACAAAGCTCAACATACAAACGGTATTTATTATATTTGTTTGTTCAACAACAATAAGTTGAATGAACAAAGAGCACATAAACAGCTTTTGTTCCCAGATATCGCTATCACTGGAATTGGTACGTGAAAAAATTGAATTAGCAAATAACTTAACAAAAAGAAATAATTTTTGTACTGACCTTAATTTTCTTGGCGTCATTGTTCTGTAAAATGAACGCGGCAACGGCCATATCAAATTCGTTTTTGTAGATGACGGCCAAACTAGGTGTTTCTCGGTGTAATTCCGAAACCACTAGCCTGTCCACGAGATACGGCTGGCGAATTACTCGCATCGTCGCACCACCTTTCTTCGTCGACGGCTTACAAACCAGCAGCATGTCCGTCAGAAGGAAACAATGGACTTCCATCTGTCGACAGACATACGAATATAAATGGTTAGTACAAGAAAAGTGCGAAATTTTAAAACAATACACCAATTGTAGGAGTATGTTTTTTAAATTTTTTAAATAAAGAAAAAAATTCAAAATAAAAGCTGAAAAGGAAAAATAAATCGATTTTATAGAGTTTGTTTTTGTTATTATTCAAATTAAAGAGTATATGTACTTGACGTAATAGTTCGATACGATACCGTCATAGTCCGCAATATAACTTAAAGGGGATATAGGATTAGAGTTCAAGAGTGGTGCAAGACAAAAACAATTATATGCTCATCTGTTTTGCTCGAACTTGACCAGTTATATAATAGCTTTTTATGTGACCAGTTATGAAATGCATCATTTTGTGTAACGAGTGAAATTTTTGAGGGACGAGCGAGCTCCGCGTAGCGGGTTCGAGCGAGGTCCCGTAAAATTGTTCTAGTTGTTCTTATTGTTAGTAGTTCTCTTCAGTTCTAATTGTTGTTATTTTGCTATAATATGACATTACACTTTCTTCTTTTCTCTCTTGTTTTCATCAACTGGTGATAAAATTAATTTTTTCTACGACAACCTCGATAAATGTTCATTTTATAACCGCAACCTCAATCATAAACAAGCACATTTTGTACAGAATTTCATTTTTGCAAGTTGCTAAGCAACAAATGCGAAATGGAATATTTCGTGTTAGGTCTAGATTCACTTTAAAATCACGCCGACTACGGTTTGTCAAATTATGACGTCCAGCGACAAATTGATAAAATGTAAGCAGATCGTTTCTGTCAAAGTTTTAGTAGATAACGAGTAATTTCATAGTTGTTTTCTATAAATACATTTTTATAGGCTTCTATTTCTGTTTAGAAATAGCAATAAAGGAAATATTTACATTTTTCTTCAATTTATATTTTAATTCTGATAGAAAGCCCATTAGCGGCGAATTCTCGGAGTAATGGAATATTATCAGTTTATTTCCTCCAAAGTTTTTGCAATGAATACATATGTATTAAACGTGAACGATATGTTGTCATAGAAAAAGTATAGTATGCAATTCGCAACAAAATGGCCATTTTGCACTCGTATGAATTGCAGCACTTGCCTTTGGCTCGTGCTGCAAATTTCATACTCGTGCAAAATGGGCATCATTTTTTGCTCATTGCATAATATACTATTTCATCACCAGTTACATAATATTTTTCATTATGTAACTGGTTACGAAGGATGTAACGTTTGCTAACGGAAGACAGTTTTGAAAAATGTCACTTTATATGTCAAAATTAGATAAATATACAGTATCCGCCAAAATAAACAGTACCGAAAATAAAAATAAAAATTAATTTTTAATTTCTGTAATGTACGTGTTCAAAATGTTCACCATTTCGACGCAAACAAGCTTCATATCGATTTTGTAAGTCAATAAACATATTTGTCCACGACCACCTAACAATAAGTCAATATTTTACCTCCTAACTAAAGGTATATGGTACCCAAATATCAACTGTCGTGAATTATGGTTCATAATACACTGTAGTGTATTATGGTTCATAATACACTGTAGTGTATTATGGTTCATAATTCCGGACTAGAGATGGGGGTACAATATGGAATAAACTATTAAATCTGTGTATTTTGTTCAGGAATTTTTTTCTGACATATATCGTATCTATAAAATAATGTAATTTTTAGTATTGATACTTTTCCTAACGATATTTCCTAATATTAAGTATTTCAAAACAATATATTTATAAGGGTACGTTGTATTGATACTTTCTACTGTATCGCCCATCTCTATATATGTCAAATTATTTGAAGTAGCTGCCACAACATTTTGAGGTTAGTAATATGCCAAATCGCTACTGACTTCTATTTATTAATAAATAAATTAAGTGTCGTGGACAAAGTATAGTATTCTACTCGCAATTTATGGCCATAATTCACGATGGGTGACTTGCGCCCCTCTCCTGCGGCTCGTGACGCAAACGTCACCCATCGTGAATTATGGCTATCATAAATTGCTCGTTTAATAATATACTATTATAAAAAGTGGTTGATGTAACTGCCGAAAAATATTTTGTATTCTTTCCCGTAGTTCGGCAATATTCGCCGGCGGATTTTCCGAGTGAAATATTTTGTGAAATTTTTCAACAACAGCTAACATCACACTTTTACTACTTAGGAGCTGCTTTATTAAATTTTTGCTGTTATTTTATTGACACCTGTTCTAAGCTTGGACCATCATTACGACCTTTTCCGTATGAACGAAAATAATGCTCTACCAAAAAAACTTTTTCTTCCGTTGTTAGAACCATTTTTAAATCAAATTTAACTGCAGCGTACCATTAATATATCAACAACTAATGACAATTAAGTCAAATATGACAAATCAATATTACATAAACAACTCCACAGCACTCTCTGTTTCGTACTGTTTATTTTGGCGGATACCGTACTTTCAGTATTGATCATAGGAGAAGTCGATGCCGAATACTTGAAGAAGACCATTCTATATAGTTGAATAAGTAGTCACCTACTAGTCATTATTAACCTTTACGTATAAGTATGCTATAAGGCTATAGGTACTTATAACACACTATATAACACTAAAAATTTGGAAAAAATGTTTATATATGATTGAAACTAATCATGATTAAGAGAAATTAGCTGCAGAAAGAAAGTGTTGAAAACAATGATTGAGTAAAAATGATCAAATTCTACCCAAAATTCCTGAACACAGTTGACATAAACTGAAAAATATCTATTAACAGCTACAGGATACCGAAAATAGCTGAAAACAGCTAAAAGCTAGCCGAAATCAACTGAAGGAGTTCGAAAATAGCTGAAAATAGCAGACATTAACTAAAAACTAGCTAAAATACATTTGTAATAATAAATAATTTATTGTCCTCAACTATGTATGAATGGTTAATTTTTGTTTTCAGGGTAATTTTAAGGAAAAAATCATTGTTATTTTTAAACCCCTATATATATAGAGCGTATCAAGAGTTCGCAACAAAAACTTGGGAGACTAAACTATATTAATCCCATTTATTACCACCCAAGTTTTAATAACAAATTTCTGGGACACCTTGTACAAGGTGGTTCTTAAGTACAGTACAATCTTCACTTCAAAATATAACGATTTAAATCAACTAGCCTTAATAAAATGTTGATATCAAGTGATATACAGGGTGTTGAACATGGAATTTTAATTTTCATTTTTCACAATAACTTAAACGCTTTTTGACGTATATGCACAAAAGTTTGAGGTCGGGGGTTTTTGGATATCAGAAAGAGAAATCATAATTTTGTACGCAAAACTTTTTTGCCTTTTACATTAGCGTTACTTTTGTAAAAAATAATTAAAGCCACATCATTACAACAAAGAAAAGGCACATCTGTTAGTATCCCCAAATCCTAACGGCTTTAGAGATAATCACATTTTAATAATTAACTACATGATTATTATTTAATGAAATTAAGTTTGAAAAATGTAGTGTGTACAATAATTATTCTTTTTAGTATTAAGATGAACAGTATTAGAGTATAGTGAAAGCATTATAGACAATGGTAAAAGTTAACATGAAAAATAATATGTATGGTACTTTTAATATTTGAAAATAATAATTATCGTACACACAACTACATTTTTCAAACGTAATTTCATTAAATAATAATCATGTAGTTAATCACTAAAATGTGATTATCTCTAAAACCGTTAAGATTTGGGGATACTAACAAGTATACCTTTTATTTGTTGTAATGATGTGGCTTCAATTATTTTTCATTAAAGTAGCGCTAATGTGAAAGGCAAAAAAGTTTTGCGTACTTTTATGCCGCGTACGTAGCCTATGTGGCGCCCTCTACAAAATACATCGAAATAGGTACAAAATTATGATTTCTCATATAAAAACTTCAATTTAAAATTTTTGTGCATCTACGTCAAAAAGCGTTAAAGCTATTGTGAAAAACGAAAATTAAAATTTCATTTTGAGCACCCTGTATCTCTCTTAGGTAATATTAAGATTTTATAGAGGCTAGTTGATCTAAATCGCATTATTTTGAAGTGGAGATTGTACTGTACTTTTATGTACAATTACATAAAGACCACCCTGTACACGACCAAAGATACACATTTCCACAAACTTTTGTAATGTCTTCAAGTTTTAAAAGTACGAGAGAGATATTGTCATTTTATAAGATTTTTTTCAGGTCATATTAATAATGCCGTCTCCGTCTTCCACAAATCAAATAAAATATGAATTACAGAGGAAGACAACCCTAAGGAAAAACCAAAAATAATTAGATAAAACTTACCTGTTCAAATAAAAATATAATTCAATGATATAACGGGAAAAAAATTTACCTTGGAAGTTCCGCTGTCCTTCAATTTGAGATCGCCCTCTAACAATAGATGACGTTTCCTTTCGACCGGACAATTCAACATCGGTTTTGTAAGATCGAGTTGTGTCAACGATTTTTCTTTTTTTAGAAGTTTATCTATATCGTCGTCTTTCGATTCCTGTAACATTAATTTTCAGATTAAGATCGCCGATTTGAGGATTTCTCTATTTAACAAAAAATAAAACTCGAGGTTAATCAACCATAGAGATACTACAGACAGATAGAGGCAACAAGCCTAGGGCGCTGTGTAAAGATCATTTTAGATTAGACAATTTCTTGTGCAATATTCAATCCAAGTTTTGGAACAATATTTGAAATAGATTTCTTGTGTGAAATATTTACCAACAACTGTTTTAAGCTATTTTAGACTATTCCAATTTATTGAACAATATTTAGTTCAAGATTCTGCGCAGTGATTGATTTGATGATAAATTAAATATAACCTTTTCAAAAATTTCGTTGGTTATGCTAGCGGAAAATTTGAAATATTTATTAATTTGCACAGCTGGTCATGTCTCTAAGCGAATATTAACTTTAAAACAGAGGAGAGGAGTGTTTTACATTGTACAAACAAGCATGTTTTGAGATTTCCTCAATTAACATTTTAATCTCTCGTTTATTCCAAGACATATTTTTCAACCACATTAATACATAACCACAAATTATCAAGATTAATGACATTTTCATAGAACATTTTCATCGTGAAACAGAAACAAACAATAAATCAAATTGTTAAGAAAATAGAACCTGTCCTATTTTTTTTACAATTTGATAGGGTAGACAATTTTTAATACAATTTTTAATTTCAGACTTAACAATATGAATTGTTCCAAAACTTGAACTCAGTGGCGGATTCAAGACATTGGAAGCCCTAGGCAAGGCTTCTCGAGCAGCCCCTACAACCGGGAAGTATTTTCTAAAATTTATCCGAAAATGGCAAGTTTTTAGTTTTTTTAAGGGATATTTTAAAACAAATTAAACCTCAAAAACCAACAGGAAAATTAATTTCCGGTTGACTTTCTTTGAAATAATATTTTCATGGATGTTTTAAAATCACAAGTTTGTAACCTATCCAGTTAAGAAGTTAACTACTTTAAGATTAATATTAGATTATTTTGATATGTGAAGTGAAAAAATGGAAAAAGCGGCTTTTTCACTCTATGCGGGTGAAAAGTCCACAACTTTTACTCTTAGAAGTGGAAACGTCATTCTTTTCAATTTAGAGGGGTTGAAACGGTTTTTACGGTTTATCTCGTAAACTATTAGTCTCATAAGAAAAATTTAGCAAAATTTTTTATTGCAAATTATATTATCTACAGCTTTTGTTAAAAGAGAGAATTTACAGAAACTAGAGAAAAAAAATCATATTATATTAATGATTCACACTAATTGCACTGTAAAACCTAACTATTGACTAAATTAAAAAATGTTTTGAAAAGTTGTTCCTCAAAATACGATCTACAAAAATGGTCTTGCCTTGCGGCCCTAGGCGGTTGCCCAGTCTGCCTAGTGGTAAATCCGCCACTGCTTGAACTAAATATTGCACAATAAATTGTCTAATCTAAAATGACCTTACCGTGAATGTCCGTCTGAACTGTGGTGAGAGAGAAAGAGACAAACGATCAGAGGTTTTTCTGTCTTTGTCTGTGTACATACACTTTATTATTTATAAAATGGGACAAAGGGATTTCTGTACAAAACTGTCAAACGCAAGCTAACTTTTTTACCAAAATAGCGTTCATAAAAAATAAAAAAAGGTAGAACGTGTCGCGGGACACACGGTAGGAATTTTAGTTCCTTTTAAGAAAAAATTATGTAATACATCTGACGTTATAGATAAACAACTTGCATATTCCTCGGTAGTCGAGTAGTAAGCAAACCAGACTCTCATCTCACGCGGTAGACCCGGGTTCGATTCCCCGTGAAGAAGTTTTTTTCTATTGTTAATTTTATTTTTGAATAATTATTCTGCTTGATATTAATAACAACAGGTAGACGTTTGAAATATTTAGCAGAATATTCATTATTATAGATGGTACGGTACCCTTCATGAGGGAGTCCGACTGGCAACATCTACTTATAACAGCATCGTATATTTCAAAAGGGAAACCGTAGCATTATACAAATTGGACATTCAAGAACTGTACGTTTACCACAAAAAAATTACTGGAAACATAAAATTGAATTGTTAAATTTTCAATTTGAAGTTATATTACAGTTTATAGAAATTTTCATTTTCTAGATTTTTCTTAAGTGGGTCGTAGAAAAAATATGCTGCTCGACTCGTGTGGATTGTCCATATCGCACTTGAACGATTGAGCACTCCGTCCACGGCGTCGTGCTCCATCTTCGTCCTCGTGCGATATGGCCATTATATCCACACTAGTTGCACAGACTACAATTTCTTTCAAAATATGCCCTTTTACATTTAAAAACAACCTGCCAAATGTCAAATCAATTTATCCATCCATTTTAAAGTTATCGAATTAAAACATCCAAGTTTTCAAAATTTCAACACCCTGTATTTCGAAAAGTAAATGTGCTAAACCCCTTAATTGCGCAAAAAAAATTATGGAAATAATAGTAAAAATGTATCCGAACTAATTCAAGTAGATCACCAGCACTGCGAATACCAGCGTTGCATGGAATTTAAATATAGCATCGGTGGTTCAGTGGTAGAATGCTCGCATTGCACGCGGGCGGCCCGGGTTCGAATCCCGGCAGGAGCATATTTATTATTATGAATCGCTGCTTCGTAAACGAGAGAGAGACTAAGGAGGCACAAGCACGCAAGCAAGGCACATAACGAAGCAACGTAACATAACGTAGCGTAACGTAACGCGTGACGGTCAGATCTTTTGCGTCGCGACCCCTGGTCGCTCAAACATAACCTGGCGTGAAGAACTAAAGTTCCAATAACAGATTTGGAAAGGTCGTTGAAAAATAGGTTCAAATGCACTTTTAATTTTCTTAAATTCGCTCTTTCCAAATCTGTTATTTTTTTCATGAACGCAATTTGGTCAAAAAGTTAGCTCGCGTTTGACAGTTTTGTACAGGAATCTCTATGTCACATCTTATAAATAACACAGTGTATATCGCTATTAGAGAAAGACAGCCTAAACCTCCTACTTTTTATCTCTTTCTTACATGCTGACGGGTTCCAAACTGGCTTCTTGCCTCTAACTGTAGTATCTCTATGAAATCAACCCAGATTTTTGTTAAAAATATAGGTATACAGAATGTCTCACGAATTATGGGAAAACTTCGTTAAGATTTACGATATTAAAAAGAAAAGAACCAAAAGAAATATCCGACTGATTCGTAAATAAGTGAAGTAACGGGTAAAAACAATTTTTTGAATTTGGACATAATCTGATAATATAAACATGTGTTTAATTGAGAATAAATTAATGAATCATCCTTTAAAATTGAATACTTTTTGTAGAAAACATTTTCTTCTTTGGAATTTCCAAGATAAATGGACTTTGATACGATTTGTCAAAGAAAGATTATTTTTTAATCTGTTGAGCTTATAAATGATTTATATATTCCGTTTTAAAGAGATTATTCAACGGGTGACTTTCATTAAATTGAGTTAGGTTTAAAAAAGTTCCTTTTTTTTCGGGCACCTGGAAGGAAAAGAGAATAATAATATTCATTTGATATTTGTCGCAAAATAAGCAATTTACATTATTTTTTACGAGTTTTACTGGAAAAAATTTTTTTTTCCCTCCGTTTTTCTTGAATTTGACGTTGGAAAATATGATTCATGGATTCATCAAAATTTTGAAAACGTTTGTCTTCAAAAACCACGTACTTTGGAGAAAAACATTTTCAGATTCGATCGATAGAAGCTGAGAAAACAGTTCTCAAAGTTTAATAAAACGGAACGAAACGAAAAACCGTTGCATTTCACGTGCTCCGAGCTTTGCTTGCAAGCTGCATCGCAAGCTCGAACGGAATCTTCTCCTAAATCTAGGAAAGTAGTCTATACTACATATACTTTCGTTTAAAAAGATAAAATATCTGGTGGAAATCTTTTCCATTGTATATCCTTACTTCCCAGGACTAAAGGGCGAAAAATTCTTAGCGCCACTATTTTTGAAGGTTTTCACCATCTGTCACTTGAGTACCTACATTGACATTTCACGTAAATTCTTCCATCAGTTTTTCATTTTGTTTCCATTTTTTGGGTATTTGGTAGGCGAAAAACAGTTGTCTGTTCGCTACGCACGCTCGTGCATCTAAAAGTCTCGGGCTGCTAAGTATCATTATCTGCAATTGTGACACTATAGCCGCCCGAGTCCATTAGCCAATAACTAACGGCATTTTTTCACCTACCAAAAAAGTAAAATATAGGAAATAGGAAAATCTAACAAAAAGCTGACGTAGGTACATTGACTTTTAATTGAAAAATCTATATGAAACATCAAAGTACTGGAGTGACAAATGAAGAGAAACAATAAAATCGTGGCATTAAGAATTTTCCGCCCTATTTTTGGTTTTCCGGTAGTGTAGGCAAAAAAAAACACAATTATCCTCTCCGTTCAAAAATATAAATTGGAAAATAAAATTGTTTTTCTCCGATTGGCAGCAAATATTAATTTTGCTGACACATATCAATCAGCAAAGTATTACTTTTCCTGCCTAGGCAGCAAAGTGATTATACCCAATTGGAATAAAACATTTGACGTAAACATTTATTAGCAATTATTACATAACACTTTCAACAAGAATTTAAAAACATATGTTTACTTGTTATTAACAGTGATGGTAAAATTACTACAATTTTGAACGAATAGGCAACCTTTTCTTTCCTCAGATAATTTGCAAATACAATATCCTCCTATATCATTATGAACAATCGGAGAAAAAATTATATGTTCAACTCGGCAGTCAATCTACTACTTTGCTGCCTAGTTAAACAAATAACTATTTTCTTCAAAAAATGGCCTGCTGTGTATTCACACGATTCAAAAATTTTCCCTATTTCCACCATTTGTTAAACAGTCATCAATTTATCAAATTTTGAATTTTTTTACCTTTTTTCCCTTGAAAGTAAAAATTTTAAAAACTCACCACGATATCGTAACTTTCGATTCTCGCAATGATTCCTTTCAACCTCTCTTTGTCCTGTCGATGTTTCAAACTCAAATTCACATTATTCACGAAATCATCAACCATTTTAATCTGTAATAAATATTAAACGTTACCCAAAG
The DNA here is from genome assembly GCA_910591695.1 of Galerucella pusilla. NCBI lineage: Eukaryota > Metazoa > Arthropoda > Insecta > Coleoptera > Chrysomelidae > Galerucella > Galerucella pusilla. The sequence continues at coordinate 172,803 of CAJUYI010000332.1, forward strand.
AAAACCACGTAGGTAAAACTTGATCAAATATTACCATTGTTTGTAAATTTTCTCTTTCCACATCCTCATCGGTATTCTTGAGAATAGCTTTTAGGAGTAGACCGTACTTTGTCAATCGTTGCATCGGTTGTACTAGAATATCCATAAGTCTTAATCTGTAAAAAAAAGCGCTAATTCAAATATGTCCTATTTTTTGTTATAGTTAACGAGCTTTTACACGACCCGTGACTCGACGAACACGGACAGTGTAACAGCGCCTTTACAACCCAATTTTTATCACAGTATATGAACGAACCAGTATGTTATCTCGTGACGTCACACTGCCGAGTTCTCTGTGACCTACAACGACGTTCGGATGACTATAATCATCCGGCGGCCAGTGCTGTGCTGCGATCCAACCAAAGTGCAAGTGGTGAATTTGCGAATGGAATTATTTATTATAGCTTATATTTTTACGGCTTTTCGGTATTATTTTTATAGTTTATAAGCATTTTTTTGCAATGGATACCATTAAAAAGAAGAAATCGGGTAGTGTGTGTAGTTTGTGGATGTAACAATAAATATTATAATTGTGATGAAAAATTTTACCGTTTTCCAAAGGATTTAGAAAGGTGAGAAACTGTTTGTATTTTCATACGAAATGTATAATACTTTATTATTTGATCTTCATAATACATTTATGAGCCTTAGTTTCATGCATTGATTTAATTTGTTGTTTTTGTTTCAGAGCTAAAGTTTGGCTCGAAGCATGCGATAGGCCTGACTTGATGCCAAAAATAGAAACTCTATCCAATAGTAGTCATCGTTTATGTGGTGCTCATTTTGAACCAGACATGATTATGCAACATCATCGAAGAAAACTTCTTTTAAAAAAGGCAATTCCAATTCCAATTTTGCGGTAATTTAATTAAAAAATGTTCGGAAATTCATACATGCAGCGTATGTGAGACGTATTCACAAGCGTATCAGAATTTAGACGATTCGTCTTTATAATGTTACCTTAGATCTTATGAAAATACGAATAAGGATACTTTTGGAAACTTGAATATGCCGCATGAAAATTTCGTATAATACATCTCATTATTAGAAACATTATTCCAAATGAATTTTGAGAAAGTTGCTACGGAATATAATATTGTTGAATCACTTATAAATATTAGTCAAACAACAGAGTTTGTACATCCTTGTGTTGATTTTCCAATAAATATTTAATAAAACTTTTCTTCAGGGTACGACTATATTACACATTAAAATTTGTCAATAAAAATTTTAAAAATCATAACAAAATGAAAATTGTAATATGGAAAAACCAATAAATATTTTGTATAAGACTATTGTTTTATTAACTCATCAGTGTACTGTTCTACAATATTTATGAAAAAACATTTAACACGTTCAAGTCATTTTAAAACGTATTTTCCTAGGCCTATGGTCAAATGAATCGTAAAAAGATCCGTTCAAGGTTATAAAAAGCTCTGGCAATTTATGAATGAAATTTATGACAGATATACTACTGGTTGGTTCATATGCTGTGCTTTTATCACGTGAGAAAGATACAGGTGAAAATTTTGTATTAAGTCAAACCCGACTTATCCTCACAAAAAAATCTTAAACGGTATGTTTTTGATAAAATCCCAACACAACTCATTTTTGGGTACCAAAATTAATAAAAATGTTTCTCTCTTACATGAAAGTAATTCCCGTATACCATTATCTCGCATTTCTCGGAATATAAATCGAATAATTAATGCAACACCAGAAAACCATTATACGAGTATCCTCCAGCTTCCGCGTATACCTACTACGATGAATCTTCACTGTATTATGTAAAGATAGATGTTTGTTACTGGATTAAATTACTTAATATTAGATTTTAGTTTCGTCTCTACGATATACCAGAACTCGTTATTCGGTCACGTTTCATTTCCCATGTTTGTTTTACCATTTAAATAACAAACTTATACTAGTGTGGCAACATTGCTATGTGGGGGATTCGGTCGTAGTTTTACTAAAATTTCTCATACTACATGAGGAACTGTATGATTCTTTTCACGATCTAAGAAACTGAACTATCCTGACATATGATAATGACATGAAATAAAGCCATAAAAGTATTAGCCCAGGCAGGGTCGTATTTATTTTGTTGGAAAATAATAAATTATTTCCTGAAATTATTACCTGAAAAAAGACATTTGGATAAGTTTGGTAAATTTGAAAGGTTTTATTGTTTTATTGTATCTCAAGCCTATGTCAAGTCAGTTTCTTAGATCGTGAAATAGTATATTACGTAACGAGTGGGGAAAGTGACATTTTTCACACGAGTGAGAAGTATTGTCTCACGGGGCGCGAGCCGAGTGAGACACTCCTACGAGTGTGAAAAATCACTTTCACACAAGTAATGTACAATATTTTTCCTACGACCATGCGATAATTGTAACAAATATTGTTTGATGTAATGGTTTTTTAAAAATAATGTTGACATCGGTGAGTGCGGAAATGAAATGAGTGAAATTCACTTTTCAACGAGTTGTGTACACTATTTTTCCTACGGCCATAAATATTTGAAAAGTACCTTAGGTTTTTCGCTACTATCAGTATCAACTTCCATTATAATAAAAAATCGAGACTAACACTTTTTATTTCTAGTTTATCTCACAATTATAATTAGCTCACACTTTTATGGAATAAATATTTCACTTACACTTCACAAAAACTATTTCTATGCTTTGTGTTATAATTTGAGAATTCTGAAATTTATAAGCCTACTTTATTATTTTTCACTTTTATAATTAGTATATATTTTTTACGATCACGCGATAAATTTACGAAATATGATGGTTTTATTTATTCGAAAACATCAATAACTGTACCAACCTACAACATATTGTAATGTTTTTCTTATTTATTTGAACTGTTTTCACCGTGGGATGAAATTATACACTTACTATGGCTAATTACTAATTATTTATTAAAGAAACACTTACACACTATAATAAACTTAATTTATATACACACTACTTAAGGTCTATTAATTTATCTACACTCGGTATGATAATTGTCCTAATTTATCTTCAACACTATTTATATTCACTTTCTGTTCACTCACTTTATACTGAAACTGTTTACCGATTCACCGTATACTGAACAACTCCTCGACTCACACGAAACCCGCGTATATATAGTTCTTTGCAGCTCCAGAGAATCTTGAATATACCACCGAGAGCATTCGCGATAAACCATTGGCCTTGGTACGCTTCGAGAACCTTTCTAGAAAGATCGCATTCATAGTTTGCGACAGGACCGGCTTCTGAATGAGTGAGTTCGTAACATTGCCCCCTCCTTAATAGTAAGTTCCTCCTGGAACTCTTGTGTAGCCGGGACTGGATGTTTAAATCGGCAACTGGATCCATTCCTTCAATTTTTCGGTCGATTGAAAATAACAGGGTACTGTCTTCATCGGATACTGATTACGTGGAGAATAGCTGCAGATTAAAATGTGGTCATCGGTACCTTCGAAGATCACTTCCACCATATTCCTAATGACTCGCCAATCCAACTGGTTGCTCTCTATCTTAGGCATCGCTAGTTTCTTCACGTTGGATTCCAGCACATGGTCTCGAAGACTTCGTAGCGCTTCCCACACATTCCGGTAGGTGGATCGATCTTGAAATTCGTCCTTTGTTACGAGATAGAAGATGTGTCGTGAGTTTTGTTTGAATTTCAGTGTCTTGCCAGGGGTCGGAATCTGTTCTGAGAGTTTTTCTGATTGTCCAAACTTCTTTCGAAAGACGAACGCTAAACCTCGTGCATTTTTGGTAGTGGCTGGGATGTTGTGTGTCAGTGAATAGTCTTCCGGAATCGTGAACTAATCTTGTCGTTGTTCTGTAGTAACTCCAAATCTAGCTTTACCGGTACCTCCATATGCGCCCATAAATTGTTCGAAGGCAGGGTCAGGATCTTCCCGGATATGGTTCACTCCTTCTTCTTTGTCATGATCTCCTTCGAATGACGCTAGTCGATTTTGGTGGACTACTTTCGGTTTTCCATTGGGAATCTTACTTATGCGCTAGATGACTTCGTTGATCTTCTTCTTGATTAAGTATGGACCCTCCCAAAATTTTTTTAGTTTTGGAAAAAAGTCCTTTCTCCTCGTCGGGTTGTGTAACCATACTTTGTCCCATTCTTTGAAACTGCCTTCTGTAACCTGCGTGCAACTTGGAGATTCGTTCGAACCAATTCGTGTACATCGTCCATCCTTTTTCTCAACTGGATCACGTAGTCTTCTCCCGCTAGATCTTCTCCAGGACGACAACCAAATTCCAAGTCACAAGGAAGTCTCATTTCGCGTCCAAATAGGATTTTCGCAGGTGTTTCACCTGTGGACGCATTGATGGCAGATCGATACGCCAATGCAAATAGGGAAAGGTACTGGTCCCAATCTCTCTGGTGGCTGGAAACTACTTTGGACAGGTATTTTCCAATGGTCCTGTTCATTCTTTCAACCATTCCGTCTAACTGTGGATGCAATGCCGTTGTCCTGGTCTTCTTCATTCCCAGCTTATCACAAATTTCCTGGAATACATGGCTTTCGAAATTCCTTCCCTGATCGCTGTGAACTTCCAAGGGCACTCCATATCGGCTAATGAATTCTTTTACCAATACATCCGCGACCGTCGTGGTTCGGAATCGCGTAAACTTCTACCCATTTGGTAAAATAATCCATCACAACCAGAATGTATTTACCACCATTTTCTGTCGTCGGGAATGGTCCAGCGATATCTAATGCGATCCTTTCGAATGGGCTTCCAACATTATATTGCTTCATGGGAGCCTTTCTCTTGCGATGTGGTCCATTCATTGAAAAAGCTAACCTGGTGTTGATTTACAAGATAATTAATAAAAAATTACCTCAGTACCTAACTGATCTACTAGTATCTAAGTTTGAACTCCATGGCCGATTATTACGTACAAACCAACATTATAATGTAGAATTTACAAGTAAATCATTTCTCAAGAAATCACTGTTCTCTGATTGGCTTCGACTTTACAATTCGCTACCAACTGATATTAAAAACAGTAAAAATGTGTACATATTCAATAAAAATGTGAGTTTATTCCTTAGAGATGGGACATTTTAGTTTTAAGTTATTTTCTTTTATTAGTTGTTTGTAATTAGCTTGGAGCTAAATAAAGATTACTTACTTACTTTTTTGAAAACTTTCAAAAGCCTTTAGAAATTAGTTAAACTAAATTAATATCCTTTTTCTACGAAATATTCAATAAAAAAATTCTTTTTGTCGATAATGAAATTATTCAAGTGATTATTATTTGTAAATAATGCAAAACTCACCTATTGCAGTCCTTCTGGCTCTCGCACCAAGTTAAGTAGGCAGTAAACACTTCGCTGTCGAGATTTTCTCTACAATAATGCTGACATCGAGATTGTTCGGCGCAATATTTGTAATAGGGTTGAAAAATGTCTTGAATACTATGAAAACCTTCCAGCATATTTTCTATGCAAGAAGTTCTTTTGTATTTCCGCATATCTCTGACTAATGGAAATAGAGTGTTGCGCCAAAATACGACGTTGGCGTCGAGAATTTCGGTTATGTTGGAAAATAGTTTGTCCGTATCGATTTCTTTTAATAAATTTTTCGATTGGAGATCTTTTAAACAAGCCAGAAAAAGCTGAAAATAAATCGACGAATATATTGAAGGAATATGTGTGATTTCAATTAGAATTACTCACGTCTGTTACTACTTTTAGAGTTTTAATGTAAGCAACTTCCGTTTTTATGAGTTCCCACAGGGCGGTTTGTTGTTGCTGGAGCTTCTCACTGAGATCTGCAAGAAAATGTTTGACACTATTTACAATTATACAAAAATATCCACAAAATAGCCGATGTGTATAGCAATATTTTACTGATTCACACCCAGTTTCAACCGATTTCCAAAAAGGAAGTTCTCAATTTCAATTCTAATACATACCGGGTGTCCCAAGTTATCGTATACAGGCCATATCTCGCCTATTTGACACGATAATTGAAAAATTGAAAACCCTCATTGAATGGCATTAAAGTACCTTCCTAATTACTTATAAAAAAGGTAGAGGGTGTCGCGGGACACACGGTAAGAACTTTAGTTCCTTTTAAGCAAAAATTATGCAATACATCTGACGTTATAGATAAACAATTTGCATATTCCTCGGTGGTCAAGTAGTAAACAAACCATACTCTCACGCGGTAGACCCGGGTACGATTCCCCGTGAAGTTTTTTTTTATTGTTAATTTTATTTTTAAATAGTTATTCTGCTTGATAACAGACAACAGATAGACGTTTGAAATATTTAGCAGAATATTCATTATTATAGATAATGGTACGGTACCCTCCATGAGGGAGTCCGACTGGCAACATCTACTTATATCAGCATCGTATATTTAATAAGGGAAACCGTAGCATTAGACAAATTGGACATTCAAAAACTGTACGTTTACCACAAAAAAATTAGTGGAAACATAAAATTGAATTGTTAAATTTTCAATTTGAAGCTATATTACAGTTTATGGAAAAAATTTTTTTCTAGATTTTTTCTTAAGTGGGTCGTAGAAAAATATGCTGTTCGACTCGTGTGGATTGTCCATATCGCACTTGAACGATTGAGCACTCCGCCTACGGCGTCGTGCCCAAACTTCCTCCTCATGCGATATGGCCATCATATCCAAACTGGATGCACAAACTACCTTTTCTATCAAAATATGCCCTTTTACATTTAAAAACAACCTGCCAAATGTCAAATCAATTTATCCATCCATTTTCAAGTTATCGAATTAGCACATTCAAGTTTTCAAAATTTCAACACCCTGTATTTCGAAAAGTGAATGTGCTAGACCCCTTAACCCTCATATCATTTTGTCCAATTCTACGAGAGGAATCTACATGTAAACGTTGTAATTACCCTTAACGTTCGAGATGCTTTTACCTTTTTTTGCGCGATGGTATTGAAATAAATTCCGAATAATATAATTTAAATTTCTTCGGAATGAACGAAATGTTAAAAGTGACATTTATAGGTACTTCTCGATCAGTTTAAAATATATTTTGCATTTTGGTGAAATCGTTTTTATGCTATTTGATACCTTTCGACGTCTGAATGGTAAGTAAATCACTTACCGACGTGTTAAACTTAGAATCCAGTAAACACAACCTACCATCCTGACAACCGATGCTGTAAATAAACAAAAAAGATCCATCGCGCAAAAAAATTATGGAAATAATAATAAAAATCTATCCGAACAAATTCAAGTAGATCACCAGCACTGCGAATACCAACTTTGCATAGAATTTTAATATAGCATCGGTGGTTCAGTGGTAGAGTGCTCGCCTTCCACGCGGGCGGCCCGGGTTCGATTCCCGGCCGAAGCATATCGACTCGTAAACGAGAGAGACTCAGGAGAGAGCACACGCACGCAAGCAAGGCACATAACGAAGCAACATAACGTAACGTAATGTAACGTAACGGTCAGATCTTTTGCGTCGCGACCCCCTAGAAATTGAAAATACATTTTTATTCATAGCTCCAAAACTATAATTCTGAACTTGGTGGATTGTCCAGTACATCAACTACTTGGTTCTAGCCGAGGTTCTAGAACATTTCCTAAATAATGACAAAATCTGAATGTCCTATGCAGTGTATTGAAGGTACTACCAGTGGGTTCACTTTTCGTTCATTTTTGTCTTTCACTCGGCATCTTTCACTCCTAGTGACCTGTCCACCTTCCTGGAAAGGACAGGATGGACGATGACCTAGGGGGACAACTCCTCGAGAATGTGTACAATGGTCCACATGTGACCTACACTCACCCTCCCTACTGTACTGACACCTTTATATCATTAAATTCTTTGTTCCATTATGTCTGTTTCTTCTTCTTGTTCATTCTGTATCCCTTGAATAACTAGGTTATTCCTTTCCATTTCATTTTCCAGTATTTCAAGACAATCCTTCCTAACTGATAATTATCTGTTTTAGCCCATACTTTTCCTGCTAAAGTTCCAGTATTACCTGGGTGTTTTTATCTAGCTTCTCTTCCACAAATGTCAGTCTCGTGATAATTGGAGCATAATTTGAGTGTCGTTTGTTTCAATCGTTTTAAAAGAAATAGTATATTAAAGTATAAGTCGATATTAAGGTCTTTAAAACACCAGTTATCCAGGAATACTTTACACTATTTTTTTTATTGGTGCATTTTGAAATTATAAATACTGGTCTATAACTACCAAAACAACAAGAAATGGAAATCATAGATGGAAATAAGAACTAAATGGTTGAATTCGTGATGTATATGATGTATACCTTGTGTTGTCATGGAAATGAGAAAAGCATAAACTAATTTGTACTTTGATGGAAGTTCAACCTTATTGAGTTCTGTGAATGTCAATAGTATTAATTTGAATACCATTTACTAAGATTTGAAAAATCGAAATATTAATATTTCAAACAATACCAACGGCACTTTCCATTTGAAGTTATAAATTTGACATTGTTAAATATTGTTCGAATAAAAGTTTTGACGTTACAAACTACTCCTGTCAGATCACTAATGAAAAAATTTGTCATTTAGACATGATTTAGATTTAGACCATAGATTTAGAGTTGTTGATGTTGCCACGGTAACTTTAAAACACGCCCGTGTTTTAAAGTTCGATTTAAACAGGCTGAGGCGTGCTTTGAATAGGTAAAATGGTTCACCAATAAAAAAAAGTTATTTATTGTATTCAATTTTTTTTTGTTACTTCAACAAGTCAAGTTTTCTCATTCTTTTCACGAAAACGTGCTCTCCAACCTCTCGGTCGATAAATCAAAATGTTTTCTTCGTTGCCGAAAGTCCACTTATCGCATCCTCCAAAACATTCGCATTTGAATATTCTGAATAGAACTGAATAGAAGCGAACATATTTCACCTGTCAAAAAGTATTTTATACAAAGTAAATAATAAGAATAAGCGCGGGTAAGTTATTATACAAAATCTCTGAATAAAAGGAAGTATGAATCATAATTGAATTGAATGCTATACCCTTTAAATAAAGTACCATCGTCCTTTTCAAAATTTAAGCCTATAAAATCGAGAGCAGAAGGGACTTTGTTAGGAAAATTAGTTTGTTTCCACAATAAAATTTTTAAAACTCCTAGCTTAATCTAAGTGTCAAAGATAATCTTTATATATACACGTTAAATTCGTTGAGAGATAACGAATATTGTTACTGGAGCTGGTATAGATAAGAAGGCCCTAATCAACTGGGCGGTCTGTGTAGTGAAAGCTTCAAATGCGATTAGGGGATTTGACGACCCAGTTAATACTTCAAAACGTAAATAGAGATAAAATTAATCGACATTTCAAATACTATGTAAGTTTTCAACGTGATACGATCTCCAAAAGATAGGTTATGAATTGAATCACATATTTCGGGACCAAAAATAACTCGATTGGATCGACAAATGTGCATAAAAAAAGTTAGGTTCATATAATAACCTCTTTGGTGTGCGTCATCGATTGTTAATGTCCTTCTAATACATTACGTTGGAAGTAATGGAAAAAAGCAGGTCTGTGATTAATCATAATCGAAATATCACAATAATGAACCGTTTATAGTATATTACGTAACGTGTGTGGTAAGGAGCATTTTACGCACGAA
>CAJUYI010000332.1:203397-228181 GCA_910591695.1 Galerucella pusilla
ATATATATATATATATATATATATATATATATATATATATATATAAGAATTTCGTTGACTTCTATAGGAACATTTTTGTACCAACCTTTTGACGAACTATTTTTCAAAAACGGAGTTATAAATAATCTATCAGTTGTAATATGTTTTGGTCTACGTTATAATATTTTATAAAACAATTTTACTGGGCATAGGCTAGGGTTTTTCATGTTTTTTATTACATAGCCATTTACTATCGCAGCACTTGTTTAGGTCACAATAATTTGATTTTTTTTTTCAAAATGACGTACTCTGCATTTTGCAGCTTTTCTGCAAATACATCTGCAAATACATCTTTTCAAAATACCTATAGGACTATTTTATGAGTTCTTTCGCTTAGAATTTCGTGCATCACAGAATTTCTTGAATGCCAAACCAGTGAAAAGGTTAAAAGGACCGTTAAAATTTCGAAATACGTGCTTTGCTACATTTTTGCTGTTGTATTCCGGATTGTTTAAAACACGTTTTCTTAATAATCTACCCCATTTTGTTTCTTCATATTAAAGCCATAGTCCTTCAATATTTCTGCCACATTTTCATCTAACTGTTCGGTTTCCAAATTGAGGTTTCGTTCTATACGAAATTCGCTAAATTGATTTCAAATAGAGAAATGACTTTTTTATGTATGCTGTGGAGTTGATTTTTCATACTACCTTACTATTTCTGCCTCGCATATATTTCCAAATCTCGACATACTTACTGGAATATCATTTGCTGTTTCATACTGTTTTTGATTTTTACAATCATTGTCAATGGAATTGTCGAATGGATTACACGAACAAAAATGACAAACATGGAAAAAATTTGGCAAACTTCTCAAAAAATAACCACTGGAGTGCTACAAAATGTCAGTTCTTTCACAGGAAGACTTTGAAAATGCTTTTCAAAAAACGGTTATAAGCATTATTTGAGAAAAACTGGCCATAATCTGGTACGGATCAATTGATTTTGATTAGATTTGTAGCATTCGGTTCAGTTTTTTGAAGCTTCATCATTCTATGATCTCATAACTTCGAGATCTAATGAAAACTCGATTTTAAAAAGTCGGGGTTGAATCAATAATCAAAAATCATTCCAGAATCTCATTAATTTTGTATAGAATATTGTAATAGTGCGTTATTCAAGGTATTTTAAGGCGGGAGTGGAGGGCTAATTACTTGTGGAATGAGGAAGTAGAGATTCTGTGGAGGGAGTGTGAGAAGGAACGAAGACGAATGTTGAGGGGAAAAATAGGGATGGAGGGAAAAAGTGGATTTAAGGAGAAGAAGGAACTGGAGCGCTGGGTAGAGAGGGAGAAAAGAAGGAAGTGGGAAGAGTTATTGGGGGAGTTGAAAAACAACTCATGAAGAAATAAGGCGTATGAGGCTGTTGAATGACAATGGGTAGTACTTATTGAAACTATTAAACAGGATAATGAGGAAGGAAGAGTTCCCGGAAAGGTGGAAGGCGGCCACGGTGATCCTGTTGAAGAAAACGGGTAGGAATGGGAAGCGGGCGGGGGACTACAAGCCAATCAGCCTGCTGTGTGGCTTGGGTAAATTGATGGAGCGGGCGATAGTTGACACTAGACGGAGAAGGTATGGGACGGAGATTGGAGTGCCCCAGGGCTCGGTTCTGGGACCGACGCTTTGGAAGTGTGTGTTTGATGAAGTTTTTGGGATAGAATGTGGAGAGGTATGTGAGATTACAGTGTATACGGACGATGTCTGTCTGGTATGTACTGCAAAAGGAGAGGTGGAGATAAAGAGAAAGGCGGACAGGATGTGTAGGATGATTGTGGAGAAGTTAGAGCGGTGTAGTCTGGAAGTGGTTGAGGATAAGACGGTGGAGCTACTGGTGAAGGGGCGGAGCAAGTGAAGGGAAGTGAGTGGCATAGTAGAGAGCATGATAAGGGAAAGAGAAGGACTCGATATGGCATGTGAGAAGTGCGAGTGATAGAAGGGAGAAGATAGCGTGGATTGTTTGAGGGACCGCCACTCGTCTTGAAGTATGCTAGGGTAGTGATTCCAAGGCGGGAGTAACGGCGAGTTTGAGGTGGGTTTGGTTGGTAGGACCCGTGGGGATAAGTCCAACACTGTCTGGGTACTGGTTAAGGACCCATTAGAACATGAGTTTCCCATCTCGGCCCGAAAAAAAGGTGTTTTAAGGGTAAATCCGGTCCTGCTCGTATTTAAAATAGGTAATTAAATTTTTTGTAATCGTAGGAAATACTTTTAGACCAAAATGGTTTCATTACAAACTGAAGATCATTATTTTAAAAGAAACACATTTTTTCAACTTTTATGCAAAATGTATTCAACATTCCAAAAACTGTATGTCAGATTTGAATAGAGTATTTTTGTGAGAGTAATTTTGCGCTTATAAAAAACACCCTTTGAAGTTTCCGTTATATCAACATTTCCAAATTGAATTACACTTCCAAATTTAACAGCTTAAAATATTGTTTAGTCATTTTTATACAAAAAAGAGTTTGTAATTAACGAAATATATTTACAGTATTTAACGCCATGTCACTCTCCTTTTGAACAAAAAAAGTAACTGTCGACAAAACTTGCAAATTTAATTTGCGAAAATTAAAAACAGCCGAACAGCAAATGTGTTCGCAATCCTCTTTTCCTGGATGAAGTTCATGTTAAACAAGGATTATGAAAGTATACTTTTAATTTTTCATTGTTTCGCTGAAAAGTTAAATTATTCTTAATGCCGGATCTTAATTAATGCTACTAGTGTTCCATTTTGGATTTGGTACGTATTTTAATTTTCTTTGTATCATCTTCATTTCCTTAAAAGTACCTACTCAATAGTGGTTATCTATTATTAAATATGGGGAGCTTTTAGTCAAAACTTATTTGGATTTGGGACATAGCCTAGTCAAAGTACCTACACATAAAACCTCACAAAAAATACAAAAAACTTGGAAATTCAAAATTGAGTATTCAAAAGTGTTGTGCTAGGCATGCAATTTTCCGAAAAAACGACATTGAGTAAATTTTTTTGTTTTGTTTTTTCACTCTAATTGTTTGAATAATCAGAATACAAAAAAAATGTTGGAACCAAAATTGTAGCTGATACAGTTATCTACAAATTTTATCTGGAAAGTTTTTCTGTAAATGGAAAAGTTAACGAGATAGAATTAATTTCAGTGCTAGTCAATTCGTGGTTATGCGCGAACGGCCCGGGAGCCAAATTTATAAACCGCTCGACTTAAAAGTAAATAATTTTAGGCTTATAACATTCTGAAAAAATAAATGAACACATGTAAAATGTGGAGGAAGATCTCATCTTTTGGATAGAAATACTTTCAAATTTGAAGAAGTAGATTTTCTAACTGTAAAATTGAAATGAAAAACTAGAGCTAAAAAGTCAATGAACAATTATAATTCCTATTTAAGTAAAACTTATCCCATCGATAATTCCTTTTAGATTTAGCATTGGGAATGGGCATGAAACATTATCATTATGAAAGCAAAGCAAACAATATTTCGAATTTTAAACAAATGCTTCTTAAAAACCTGTTCTGTATCTGAATCTGAAGAGTAGGGAGGGTGAGTGTAGGCTCACAGCACTTAAGCCACATGTGACCCATTGTACATCCTCCCGAGGAGTTGTCCTCCTACGTCATCGTCCATCCTGTCCTTCTCAGGAAGGTGGACAGGTCACTAGGAGACATCTCCTTTATATCGGCAGGTGTAGGCCAAGACTCATCGAACTCACACTCTCTTATTGACGTTAACTCCGGACACTCGCATAAGACATGCCTGACAGTTTAATCTTCCTGTTCACACATCCTGCATAGAGGTGTTTCCACTAGCCCCATAGTATGGAGGTGTTTCCTTAGTTGACAGTGGCCAGTCAAAAATCCTACTGTTAAACGAAGGTTTTTCCTGGTCATCGCCAAATATTTCTTCGGCGCCAGCTTCCGAGGGTCATCCAGGGTGAACCTGGCAAGACTGCATCCTTTGATTCCATCCCATCTCTTGAGGGATTGAGCATGGGTGTAACGTTTGGCTAGTTCCGCAATTGACGAAGTCGTTAGGCGGTAGGTGTTACTGGGTCCTAGAATTTTCAGTCCAGCGGCTGAAGAATCGGCAATGCGATTTCCTTTACTCCTGTCGTGCCCTTTAACCCACCTCAGGATAATATTGTTATCTGCCGAGGCGTTAGCTAAATCTTGGTGGCACTCTAGTACTAGCCTCGATATAACACGTTGTCTTCTCAAGGCTAATAGGGCTTGTCTACTATCAGTGCAGATTGTTATGTTTTTGCCAGAAATTCCTCTTCTGGTTAGTTCTTTTGTTGCAATTGAAATACCAGCCAGTTCTGTTTGAACCACGCTGGTATTGTTCTCCATTCCCCACTTAATCTTTAGGCTTAGTGCTCTCGAGTAAACTCCACATCCTGAGCCTTCTTTCATTTCTGAACCTGTTTTTTGCATGCTTAATTTTTTTTGATTTTTTAGACTTCATTCAATTATATCTTTTTTCGAAATTAATATAATTCAATGAAACTTCACAACTGAATACTTTAAAGTGTCTACTTCCCATGCTACAGTTTTTTTTATAAATATAAGATTTTTTAAATAATAGACAATTATTTACAATAAATACTTAAATCAGACGTCTTTCAGCAAACCATCTACAACTTTTTATGATGTTTATGATATTATCCAAAAATTTGTGAACTTCATGATGAACCTATTTAGAAGTGATCGCGATACAAAAGAACACACCTATGGCTCGGGTAAGAAAGAGAAGGAAGCACAAATAAAGGTAAAAAAGCAGGTGAGAGAGCGGCTTATACGCGCTGCCGCGTAATAACAACAACAATAATGATAATAAAAAATTTCAACAAATTCAATTAAAAATAGAGTCTGTTATTGAAACAATAATGAAAATGAAATAGGGTCAAAAAAATGAAGGTTAACTGAAGGTTCAAGTGGAAAATCGTATGTATCTTTGTCGACAGATACAAGAAAAAGTTTCTAATAAAATTTGAAGATTACGCCATCATCTTTGAAGTACGTTATATTATATAATTCAATTTTCCAATTTATTAATGTTAATTGGAGAAATTTTGTGAAAAAACGACTTTTTAGTAGAGGTTTACGTGGAATATCAATGATAATACATTAAAAAATTTTTTTCAATATATTTGTAGATACCTACCCCATTTTGGAACACATTTCACTTGACATTTTGCTTTCTCAATTCCATTGTTTACTTACTATCATGAAATTAAAAACATGAAAATTGATTTTCAAAAATACTACTAGGAAAATGCTGCTACAAAAAAAAATGTTTAGACAAATTTTGTAGATAAATTTATTATTAGCTACAATTTTTAATGGGAACATTTTCCTGTAATGTCAATATTTAAACAATTAGATTGAAAAAACCAAAAAACAACAATTTACTTAGCGATTTTCCGGAAAATTGCATGCTTAGCATCGTAAAGTTGTTCTCATGCTAATCACAACACTTTTAAATACTCAATTTTGAATTTTCAAGTTTTTCGTAAATTTAGATATTTTGTGTTTGTTTGACTAGGCTAAAATTTTACTTGTTTTTTTCAGACTTCATTCAATTATATCTTTTTCGGAAATTGATATAAATCAATGAAACTTCACCACTAAATTCTTCGAAGCGTCTACTTTCGAAACTAGAGATATGAAGAGTGCGATTTACAGTTTTAGAAGCACATTGTAATATAAAAGCGTGAGTTTTCGACATAAATCATTAAAATAATTGCGGACAATTGTAGATATTCAAAAAATTTTTATAGTCCTCCTTGGGATTTTCAGTCTCGAAAATTGCGTTTCTAATTGGTTCCTTTCAGTATCCCAGATAACACAAATTATTTTTTATGGCTTAGGAAATGGGAGCATAAATTTCCCTTTCAGCTCTCTTCCTTTTAGATTTAACTTGAGGTTTATTTTCGTTAACGGGTTAATTGGAAAATTGTATTTGAAGGTAATGAGTTGAGCTGTGAAAATGGAAAAATCATTACGATTTCTGTATATATACAAATGGCTTTCTTTATGGTGGTTGATTGGTGTGATAAAGTTCAGCAGGTCTGTTATCGTAAAATACCAAAAGTTATACATGAAATGTGTAGGCTTTTTTAAGATTTTCATTCCAACATTGGTTTCAATGTTACAGTGTGTCCCGTGACTCGGTAATATGATGACAGACCTACTGAGCTTTATCACACTAATCGATCACCTTGTATACAGTTATACATATTTTCGAAGACGTTGTATACAGGATTCTACACTTCGTTCAACGACCATTACCGTGTCGGTTTCCATTGTTTTCTAATATACAGGGTGTCCCACTATAAAGTAACACATTTTGACGGCTTATTATCGAGAATGGAAAAATAGAACGTGTCGCGGGACACACGATAGGAACTTTAGTTCCTTTTAAGCAAAAATTATGTAATACATCTGACGTTATAGATAAAAATTTGCATATTCCTCGGTGATCGAGTAGTAAGCAAACCAGTCTCTCACGCGGTAGACCCGGGTTCGATTCCCCGTGAAGAAGTTTTTTTTTATTGTTAATTTTATTTTTAAATAATTATTCTGCTTGATATTAATAACGACAACAGGTAGACGTTTGAAATATTTAGCAGAATATTCATTATTATAGATAATGGTACGGTACCCTTCATAAGGGAGTCCGACTGGCAACATCTACTTATAACAGCATCGTATATTTAAAAAGGGAAACCGCAGCATTATACAAATTGGACATTCAAGAACTGTACGTTCACCACAAAAAAATTAGTGGAAACATAAAATTGAATTGTTGAATTTTCAATTTGAAGTTACATTACAGTTTATAAAAATTTTTATTTTCTAGATTTTTTTCAAGTGGGTCGTAGAAAAAGTATGCTGTTCGACTCGTGTGGATTGTCCATATCGCACTTGAACGATTGAGCCTTCCGCCTACGGCGTCGTGCTCAAACTTCGTCCTCGTGCGATATGGCCATCATATCCACACAAGTTGCACAAACTACTATTTCTATCAAAATATACCCTTTTACATTTAAAAACAACCTACCAAATGTCAAATCAATTTATCCATCCATTTTAAAGTTATCGAATTAAAACATTCAAGTTTTCAAAATTTCAACACGCTGTATTTCGAAAAGTAAAATGTGCTAGATCCCTTGATCCTCATGTCATTTTGTCCATTTTACGAGAGGAATCTACATGCAAACGTTGTAATTACCCTTAACGTTCGTGATGCTTATACCATTTTTTGCGCGATCGTATTGAAATAAATTCCGAATAAATAATTTAAATTTCTTCGAAATAAACGAAATGTCAAAAGTGACATTTATACTTCTCGATCAGTTTCAAATATATTTTGCATTTTGGTGAAATTGTTTTATTACTTTTCGACGCCTGAACGGTAAGTAAATTACTAACCGACGTGTTAAACTTAGAAACCAGTGAACACAACCTACCGTCCTGACAACCGATGCTGTAAATAAACAAAAAAGATCAACCGCGCAAAAAAAATTATTGAAATGTAATGTTTTTCTTATTTATTTAAACAGTTTTTACCGTGGGATAAAATTATACACTCACTATGGCTAATTACTATCGATTTATTAAAGAAACACTTACACACTATAATAAACTTAATTCCACTGTATACTGTATACTGAACAACTCCTCGATTCACTCGAAAACCCGCTATATATACCTAGTCCCTCGAATCTCTAGAAATTTCGCGATAGACCATTGTTTGGCCTGGTACATTTCTAGAACAGTCTGGATATTACCTAGAAAGATCGCATTCATCGTTTGCGACAGGACCGGCTTCGGAATTAGTGAGTTCGTAACAGAAATAATAGTAAAAATGAATCCGAAAAAATTCAAGTGGATCACCAGCACTGCGAATACCAGCTTTGCATTGAAGTTTAATATAGCATCGGTGGTTCAGTGGTAGAATGATCCCCTTCAACGCGGGCGGCTCGGGTTCGATTCCCGGCTGAAGCATATGAATCGCTGCTTCGTAAACGAGAGAGAGACTCAGGAGAGAGCACACGCACGCAAGCAAGGCACATAACGAAGCAACGTAACATAACGTAACGTAACGGTCAGATCTTTTGCGTCGCGACCCCCGGTCGCTCAAACATAACCTGACGTGAAGAACTAAAGTTCCAAAAAATGACCGTTTTTGAAACGAAATTATCTGCTTAATTCAAATACAACACTATATACAGGGTGTTTCTTAAGTAATCTAAAATATTATATGGGGCGCTTCGTTACTCAATTTTAAGACAAAAAGTTTGTATAAACATGTGTGATAGGTGTTGTCGTTTATGAGATACAGGGTGTTGTACGTGAAATTAATTTTTCTTGGTGACGCTACTGATTTATATTTTTTTATTATTTTATTACAAGCAACATGTGTTAAACATAAAGAAAAAATAATACATTTCAGAGCAAATGTTCAAAATGTCCACCTCCAGCTAAAATACAAGCATCCGCTCGATGTCTAATGGATTGTCGAATACGTTCGAAGATACCAGGATTGTTACGAATAACATTACAGCCGTCTATGATACGATTTTGAAGATCTTGTACGTTTAATATCAGTGTTGTGTAAACAAGCGATTTCAAATATCCCCACACACAAAAATCCAGAGGATTGTGTCCAGGTGATCTAGGGGGCCACGGGTGTGGAGATCCTCGTCCGATCCAATGGTTTGAAAAAACATTATTTAAAAACTCGCGTACAATCACTGAGAAATGTGGAGGAGCTCCGTCATGCATGAACCACATGCGCCTTCTAATAATAATAGGTACATCTTCCAAAAGAAGTGGAAGTTCATTTTCTAGAAAATGTTGGTATGTCTCACCGGTTAACCGTACAGGAAGGAAAAATGGTCCAATTAAATAATCATCGATGATGCCAAGCCAAACATTGACCGAAAATGTTTGTTGAAATCGTTTTACACTTATGGTATGTGGATTTACATCTGCCCATATGTGGTCATTATGAAAATTCATAATCCCATGTCTAGAAAAGTTGGCTTCATCCGTAAATAGAATATTGGCAACAAAATTCGGATTGTTCGCGATTTCACGTAAAATCCATTGACAATACTGTATGCGTAATGGATAGTCAGTAGGTAACAAATGTTGAACACGTTGAACGTGATATGGATACAATAAATTATCTTTTAGAATATTCCAAACAGTTTTGTTACTAACATTTACTTCATCTGCAACTTTTCTTGTACTCGTTTCTGGATGTTGGTCAATAATTTGAAGAATCTGGTTTTCCAATTGGGGATTTCTCACAGTTCTGGGTCGTCCAATAATATTCTTCGATTTAGCAAAAGTTCCAGTTTCTTGTAAACGAATATGTAACTTAGTAAACGTATCTGAACATGGTAAACGATTATTTGGATAACGCTGGGCATACGTACGTCTAGCTTCTAAGGCATTACCATTCGCTAATCCGTACAAAAAATGCATATTAGCCATTTCAACATTAGTAAACACTGGCATAGTTATTAACTGAACACAAAGTCAATCAAATAAAAATGTACGATTTTTGCGTTGGTTTTCAAATTTGACACTTGTCAACGTTGCTACAAAGGCCACTTAGAATAAGCATGTTTTTGCGTATTACTTCTAAAAACCAGTAGCGTCACCGGGAAAAATTAATTTCACGTACAATCAGAACTGACTTATTACAATAAATTTAACACCCTGTATCTCATAAACGACAACACCTATCACACATGTTCATATGAACTTTTCGTCTTAAAATTGAGTAACGAAGCACCCCATATAATATTTTAGATTACTTAAGAAACACCCTGTATTTTAATACCATTTGAAAGTCCCTTTCTTCCCATTTCCAAAGATGTATAGGTTACGGCTATACAAAATTTATCGCTAAAACTCAAACCACAAGGAAATTACACAAATTAGCTAGCATTTTTGGCTAGTTTCTAAACTATCCACATTAGTGGGTTAAAGTGTGAACCTGATATTGGTAGTCATACATTATAATTAATAACCAACCAATTCTCTTTGGGTAATTTAGTGGGGTTATGTTTCGTCAAGAGTTGTGAGTTGTGACGGTGTACACGTGTACAGTTGTGTCTCTACCTACAAACTTCTCGCAAGAAATTTGAACCAGGAACTGTCGGCATGTCCGTGAGAGTACCCATTCCAGATGTAGATCGAAGTCGGTCAGATCATAGAAATATTATATTGGGCGTCATAACGAGTGTAGAGGATGAATTTTACCGAATTGGAACTGTTCACGGTGTCCTTAAACAGCTCTATTTCCGCAACGAATTTAAATTATGTAAGCAAAAAATTTTCAAAGTTGGAAAATGTCAAGACGGACACCTAAATAACATTACGAAGCGCTGCAGGAAAATGTTCAGTATCGGACTCAACCCAAGGATATGTGCGATGTCACTGCAAGGAGAGTTGTGCGAATAAAAAGTGTAAATGTTTCTCGTCTGGATGTACGTGTAATAGTAAGTGCCACAACAGAGCAACTTGTTCCAACAAATAATACTGTTCTTTGTTTGGTGGTTTTAATAGGTACCTGTAACAATCTTACATTGTACCAATAAAGAAACCATTTTTGACTAAAGATTTCACTAACCTAAACTAAATTAACCCAAGAGAATTGATTAGTTTGTTGAGTAATGCATAAAAAACAACTCGTTGGTTACTATGTATTACTACTAATAACAGGTTCACACTTTATTCAACCAATGTGGATAGTTTAGAAACTAGCCAAAAATGCTAGCTAATTTGTGTAATTTCCTTGTGGTTTGAGTTTTAGCGATAAATTTTGTATAGCTTATAAACTAGCTGGATAGTATACAATCCAGCCATTACTCAGAGCTATTTTAGTGAAAATATGATTTTCCCCCAAAATAACCAGGCAGTTGGATAGTTTGTATACTATCCAACTAGTTTATATACCAACCAAGTAAATACTTTAACCGTAACATATACATTATCTGCTTATACTCAAGTTTTTAGAGAAAGATTTAATTTTTCATGAAACCATGTCAATAACTTCCGAACGTAAATTATTATCACATTTTAACAGCTTGGATATATAACTCGAAAACGAGACAAGGGATTAATGAGCGGCTTTCACTGAAATTATTGTGTTTACCTACGACCCCCCCTGTAATCAGTCAATAACACACAGTCGGTATCAATGTAATGACGTCTATTACGCACTGTAAAAAAAACGCACAGCTGTAAAGTAAATCGCACGGCTTCCCTAGCAACATCTTAGCAACTGTCAATAGACGTCTCCATTTTATTCAAAATTTACTATTTGAAAACATTAGATATGGCCACGTTTAACTATGAAAAGCCCAAAGGGTTATGTATATGTATTAATTATAATTGGAAAATGGACTTTCGATTATCAACAATAGATTAATATTGATTAAACGTTAGTTCTTTAATGTGCTTCTTTAATTGGTAATAGAGTAATAGAGATGGAGTTTACCAAGCACCTCTAATTATGTAACTGTTATTTCTTATGCTTCTTATAAAAAATACAAGTACAAGTAGGTCGTAGGTAAAGTATAGTACGTAACTCGTGTTGTAGAGCATTTTACGCACTCACGGAATTACGCACTCGCCGCTACTCGGCATCGTGCGTAACTTTTCCATTCGTGCGTAAAATGCTCCTTACCACACACGTTACGTAATATACTATTAATACGAGGCATCGCGCTTTTTCTATCAAGGTAAACATTTCCGATTATTAATTTTTTTGTTATACTTTATACTACATTAATAACCTTTTGACGTTGGTTAATGTCAGTTATATGTATTTGTTTCAAAGCCACCTTCCCGTAAAAAATTAACAAAACTAACTTTTAATTTTAGACGACGTTTGAGACTTCCAAACGGTATCATGAAAAAATTAAACATTTCTAAGAATTTCAGTGGAAGCCGCTCATCAATCCCTTGTCTCATTTTCGAGTCATAACGTTTCCAAGCTGTTAAAATGTGATAATTTACGTTTGGAAGTTATTGACATGTTTTCATAAGAAATTAAATCTTTCCCTAAAAACTTGAGTATATGCCGATAATGTATACATATTTGGAAAGGGAAGAAAGGGAATTTCAGATGGTATTAAAAAATATAGGGTGTTGTATTTGAAATAAACCGATAATTTCGTTTCAAAAATGGTCATTTTTTTCGGCGCTTTCGGGAAAAATATACATTTGGCAACTATGTCAATGAAAATTTGGAGAAAATATAAGAAGTTTAGCGAAAACTGCACGTCGATTTCTTTTTCCATTCTCGAGTAATAAGCCGTCAAAATGTGCTTCTTTATAGTGGGACAGGAAAGAACGTAAATTTTTTTTTTTCGTAAATTTGGAACAGAAAGTTAGCTTGCCTCATATTTTCGTAAGGATAACTCTCAATCAACTTATTCATTGAAATTAGAAGAAAGCCAGGAATAAAATTTATTTTTCTACGACCGTGCGTTTTAACCCACTTTCCTGCACGCATTTTAGTTTTGAAAGTATCACTTTCCCGCACTAGTGCGAGATTATGCAAATTTTGACCTTATTAGATAGTTTTTTTGATTCGGAAGTTATAACTATTGTTACAACAGGTGAATAAATATTCACGAAATAGTCCATCGAATAAAATCTACATCTTTCCTAGGTTTTTGAGGCATTTTTAATTTTTTGAAAATATGAAACAATAAAGATATTTTGATATAACCCTGTACATTCTTTAAAGTAGTGTCACAAAACAACTATCAAACAACCCGGATTTGATATAAGAAAAATATATCAAATAAAATTATGACTTAAAACCGTTGCCGTCACCTTCATCGTCATCTTTATGTGACCTGCAACCGATGACATGTTCATCGACGTCATCTAACTACCAGTTAACACCAAATAACTCCTATGGACCGGCAGTTTTAGGTAATTCACAGAATGCAACCAATTGTGCTTCTAATATTTGGTTAAAGTTTTGTATATGTATGTTGAAATTAAATAACTTTTGAGAAATGGGTTGGTATACTTTTTGTATATACGGTCGTAGAAAAAATAATGTTCCAAAACTCATGCGGAAAGTGTCTTTCCCGCCCTTGACCGCTTGCCCGAACTCCGCACCGCGTCGTTCGTCAACTGCAGTCGCGTGCGGGAAAGTATCACTTTCCGCACTTGTTAGGAAAAGAACTATTATGTATATAAAAACATTTTTGAAAACTATATTGAAGATTTGGAAAAGTATGTTTTTGATTGGAAAATCATCTTATTTCTCATGCGATCACCCAAGTTTTTTTAAATCAAATTTGAGTTCATCAAAATGGAAGAATATTAATTTTTAGTAGGTACTTAGCCACTACCATCTTTGCTTGTGTTGAATGTTTTTTCTACTAGCGTGCGGAAAAGTCCACTTTTCCGCAGTCATTTTAGTGTGGAAAGAGTCACTTTTCCGCACTAATGCCAAAAAGTAGATTTGTCAAGTTTTTGGGGAGTACACTGACATTTGAATATTTAAAATATATATTTGTATGATTGTAGTTTACCAAATGACTGAAAAATTGATAAATTTATTCTGATTCAGCTATAATTTTTAATAAGAAAAAACAACTTATTTTTCAATCAATTTTCAATGGCCCTGGTATAAGCCTCATCAAATGAATGTCAAATAATGATAATTAATTTGTTGTTATGTATTTAATCATAAATCTTTTTTTATGTTAACTTTTGGGTTTTTTCCGCATGCTAGTAGAAAAAATAGTGTACCTAACACGTGCGTAAAGTGACTTTTCCGCACGCGATTGCTGGCCGAACTCGAACGGGGTTGGTATATCTGCATGATAGAACCAACCATTTTAATTTGCACTTCGAACGGAAATTATCACTTATAGAACGGTTTCGGCGTATTTGCGCCTCATCAGTATAAGGTAGAGCTTATAAGTAGCCCTTGTATATCCCAACAAAGGATAAAAAAAAGAGTGAAATAAGTGGAAAAGAGGAAAAAAATATTGATCTGTATGGGCGTGAGGAACAGTAACAAAGAAATGTACAAAATAAATTTGAAACAAAAACAGAAATGAGGTTGGGCGAGTGGGTCAAAAGTATGAAGGAAAAACAATCGTCCGGTATAATATATCTTTGGCAATTCGTCGATATTGTCATTTTCTTTCACTTCAAAATGCTGATAAAACGAAAGTCAAAGTTCAATAGGTACTGGTTATGGAGAGTTTTAAGTTGGTAATTGTTTTGTTTAGGTTATTGAATCCAATCTGTAAGTTAATTCAAGTATACAAAAGAGCCAATTATTTCAGCACGCACAATGTAACTATAACGCTGCAGTGATTAGGCGTCATGGTGAGGTTCAATAACCTAACGAACCAATCACGAATTTGAAATTCTTTGTAGTTTTTGTCAGTGCCTAGAGAACTTTGATGTCGTTTACTCGGCTTTTATACTCGTATTTTTTATCAAAACGTGTGGTTCTCAAGACATATCCTTCACCAATTCGAAAGGAAGTTGAAATAAATTTTTCAATTGTAAATTTTGAAAAAATCTCGTTTGCAACAATCGGCATCTCAAAATTATCAATGTTCATAAATTGTACTGCGATTATATATCATTTTAAATTTCAAAAATTATCAACAACCAGCCCTTTTACCTAAAACATTTCCTATATATATTCCCATACTTAGATTTTGTCATTTTCATTATACTTGCTGCTTATATAAACGAAATTTCAAATCGTTCAACTAAATTTGAAAAATTAAGGGGTTATAAGAAATATTTTTGATTCTACTTTAATCATGATAAGATTTCCTACAATTCTGATGACTACAGTTTTTTTGTGCGAATGAAATACCATCGTAAAAGACTCCAATTCCCAGTTCTCTACTTTTTCCTTGCAAGCTCCAGCGGAGTGTATTCGAGAATTCAGGAAACTGATGAGGAGTCGATATGTTTTCCATTAGGGAGACATAATATACCTTATTGGAAACATTTGATGTTTGTGTCATCAACTCCCCCGGAATCTGAATAAAACTAAATTAAATGAACAAATAGCTGGAACTGAATGTTGAATATTTTTTTTCTCAACAATTTCCAGAGAGTTTGATAGAATATTGTAATATAATTAATTTAGCTCACTGATTTCACTTTTGTTATTATTATAAATGAATAAACTGTTTTTGTTCCAAAAATCATTTACAGGGTGGTGAAATTTTTTAATACATGTATACAAAACAAAATGATTCTCAAAAACCGGTCGTGATTTTCTTGTTTCAAATTTCAGTGAACATTCTCCTTTCTCCCTTCAGTGTAAACAATAGAAACAAACATATTTCAACGGTCATTTCATGAGTCACCCTAGATAAAACATTATATCCCCGAGTAAACCAATAAAGCAAATAACTTTCTGCACGTACAAAACATTATTGAATGGGATCTCGAAAACCCGATCCTCTAAAATTGAATAAAAATATGATTCATTACGTTCACCTCACCAAGGGCGGATTTGGGGGCGGTGCACAATTGGACGTGCCTCATCCTCTAGACGGTATTTTTTATGTACAGTGGAGATTATATTATCACAGTACATA
This sequence comes from Galerucella pusilla, assembly GCA_910591695.1. Classification (NCBI taxonomy): domain Eukaryota; kingdom Metazoa; phylum Arthropoda; class Insecta; order Coleoptera; family Chrysomelidae; genus Galerucella; species Galerucella pusilla. The sequence goes on from CAJUYI010000332.1 coordinate 219,064, forward strand.
CTAAGAAGCAAATTATCAGAGTTGTTAAAATATATGAATAAAATAACAGAAAGAACATGAGTGAAGTGATGTATGCGTTATTTCAAGTGTAGCAACTTTCTTTCGTGGCTCAGCTCAACGAATGTCATCTACTCGAAGAAGATTTGCTTTCCAAGGGAATAACAGGATATAAGAAAGTCAGGAAGCGGTTTTGATATTTCTGGACTTCTTCCCATGTCTTCCTGTAGTATTTCAAAAAATGGTTGATCAAGATCTAGGAATCAAAAGAGCAGCTACACCTCCATTTTTGTTGCTCCAATCTTCAATGTCGTCCAGTAGATGTGTGTGAGAGCGCGCGTCGCCATTCCTATTAGTTCTCATAGCTAACTTGACTTCGAAACCAAATACTGCTCATCTGTATCTGTATCTGTAGAGTAGGGAGGGTGAGTGTGTAGGCTCACAGCACTTAGGCCACATGTGACCCATTGTACATCCTCCCGAGGAGTTGTCCTCCTAGGTCATTGTCCATCCTGTCCTTCTCAGGAAGGTGGACAGGTCACTGGGAGACATCTCCTTTATATCGGCAGGTGTAGGCCAAGACTCACCGAACACACACTCTCTTATTGACGATAACTCCGGACACTCGCATAAGACATGCCTGACAGTTTCATCTTCCTGTTCACACATCCTGCATAGAGGTGTGTCCACTAGCCCCATAGTATGGAGGTGTTTACTTAGTTGACAGTGACCAGTCAGAAATCCTACTGTTAAACGTAGGTTTTTCCTGGTCATCGCCAAATATTTCTTCGGCGCCAGCTTCCGAGGGTCGCCCAAGGTGATCCTGGCAAAACTGCATCCTTTGATTCCATCCCATCTCTTAAGGGATTGAGCATGGGTGTAACGTTTGGCTAGTTCCGCAATTGTCGAAGTCGTTAGGCCGTAGGTGTCACTGGGTCCTAGAATTTTCAGTCCAGCTTCCCTGGCTAAAGAATCAGCAATGCGATTTCCTTTACTCCTGTCGTGCCCTTTAACCCACCTCAGGATAATGTTGTTATCTGCCGAGACGTCAGCTAAATCTTGGTGGCACTCTAGTACTAGCCTCGATATAACACGTTGTCTGTTCAAGGCTAATAGGGCTTGTCTACTATCAGTGCAGATTATTATGGTTTTGCCAGAAATTCCTCTTCTGGCTAGTTCTTTTGTGGCAATTGAGATACCAGCCAGTTCTGTTTGAACCACGCTGGTATTGTTTCCCATTCCCCACTTAATCTTGAGGCTCAGTGCTCTCGAGTAAACTCCACAGCCTGAGCCTTCTTCCATTTTTGAACCATCTGTATATATGCGTATTGCATTTGCAGCATCTGGATCTGTGTTCTGTTTTATTTGAATTTTGTAGGGTTTGTTAAACAAAAACCTGGGTTCAATTGCATCGTTGGCTGCCTGCAGGAGAGGTAGCGCAGTGAGCGCTTCCTTCCATAGGCTCAACCTCAATTGGCCCATTCCTACTTCGGGGTTTACACCAGCCGTGCGCAATCGTACCATGGCCATTAACGCAACAAATACTGCTCATACTGTGAGAAATATTATTTCTCACCGCACTTTGCCAACGCCACATACATTTATATGGATAATTAAATAAAATCGACAAAAACTTAGTATGCAACTGTCATCTTTAAATACCTACTTAGTTGTCACAAAACTGTCAGATTATATTAATTGAATTACCGAGCGATCTTCCTTCACCTTACGCTGATTAAAGACATATATTCCTAAATAAGATGACCCATAGAGCGAACGAATAGCAAAAACATAACAATCTGCACCAATAGTAGACAAGCCCTATTAGCCTTGAACAGAGAGCGTGTTATATCGGGGCTAGTATTAAAGTGCCACCAAGATTTAGCTAACATCTCGGGAGATAACAATATGACATCGCATTGCCGATTCTTCAGCCATGGAAGCGGCTGGACTAAAAATTTTAGGACCCAGTGACACCTACGGCCTGACGACTTTGACAATTAAGGAACTAGCCAAACGTTACACCCATGCTCAATCCCTTAGGAGATGAGATGGAATCAAAGGATGTAGTCTTGCCGGGATCACCCTGGACGACAGTGGGAAGCTGGCGCCGAAGAAATATTTAGCGATGACCAGGAAAAACCTACGTTTAACAGTAGGATTTCTGACTGGCCACTGTCAACTAAGGAAACACCTCCATACTAAGGGGCTAGTGGACACACCTCTATGCAGGATGTGTGAACAGGAAGATTAAACGGTCAAGCATGTCTTATGCGACTGTCCGGAGTTATCGTCAATAATAGAGTGCGTGTTCGGTGAGTTTTGGCTTACACCTGCCGATATAAAGGAGATGTCTCCTAGTGACCTGTCCACCTTCCTGGGAAGGACAGGATGGACGCTGACCTAGGAGGACAACTCCTCGGGAGGATGTGCAATGTGTCATATGTGGCCTAAGTGCTGTGAGCCTACAATCACCCTCCCTACTTTACAAATACATATACAGAGCGTACGAATGAATTGGCTTTAATGTGCTGGACATCTTTCGAAAACTGTGTTTATTTTTTTTTGCCCGTCCGCCCTCTGTACCTCTCCCAGAAAAAAATCCTGTATTCGCCCTTGTAACTCAGCCTTAATCGAGAAAAATTTAGGTCAACAACGGAATTTCATCTTTCACAATCCAGTTAAGTACAGTGTGTATTTATCACTCTAGATAGAAAATAAAAATTAAGAAGTTTGAGCTGTGACTTACTTTTACGTTGCCGAAAAATGCCGTCAGTCGTTGCTTTATTTGTTTTCTGCTTTGGTCGCCGTCGTGTAGAGAAAGCGTCGAATTTGCAACGGTGGCGTCCTCGGTACTCGAATTGAAAAAACTGGTGGTACGAGAACGATTACTCTGAAAAAAAATTAAAAATTCCACTATTATAGTTGAATCTCTTAGGACGGGTATTATAAACGTGTCTTGAGGTTAACTTTGGATTTATCAGTCAAGTTAACTTTAGGATTTGAGATGTCAGTTTCATGAAAGTTTCATTTCCAAAAAAAAGAAGAAAATTAGAAAGGAGAATAGCCTGGAGCATAGAAAAATATTCTCTATGGCCTAGAGTTTTGGCATTTTGACTTTAGTTTTATGGTCTAGTTTTGATATGTCTGTTTGGTGTATTTGACGTCATTCTACAAGTTAACTTTAAGTTATATGTCGAAATAGTTTTATAATACCTACCCTTAATAGAGGAGTTCAGTCTAAGGTCAGTGTGGCCAACAAAAAGTGTTTTTTTCTGGCAAGAATGACAGTTAAGGTCTATCATTCAAAACGTGAGATTTTTGCATGCTTTTTATCATTGCGAACATCTATATTGCTTTATTAAAACTATGAATACCCACCCAAAGCGTAAATCTTGGAATTTAAAATGACTTTTTAGCTGAATACTCAACATATCGGTGGCCAAGGAACTCTTGTTGGCATGTCACCATTTCATTTCTGTTATCTGTCACTAGTTATGTCAGATGTCAGTGGAAAAAGTAATAAGAAAAATAGAGATACAACTAACTAGAAATGCTAAAAAAATCTAATCGAAAATGGACATACACAATTAAACGAATATCAACAAAAATAAATATAACTGACATTTGACATAAATAGTGACAGAATAACAGAAATGAAATGGTGATTTGCCAAAAGTTCCTAGAATTATTGGCCACCGATATGTTGAGTATGCAGCTAAAAAGTGATTTTAAATTTCAAAATATACGCTTCGAGGGTGTATTCATTATTTCAATTAAGCAATATAGATGTTCGCAATGATAAAAAACACGCAGAAATCTTATGTTTTGAATGGTAGACCTTAACTGTCATTCTTGTCAGAAAAAAACACTTTTTGTTGGCCACACTGACCTTAGACTGAACTCCTCTATTATACAGCAACAGAGTCTTAATGAAGGCAAATAATTACGAACATCAAAGCCTTTCTCTAATGGAATATAAACGATACATTCTAGTTTCCAATTACCGAAATTTACCTATAAATTTACCCATTTCCACCTCTATGAATTTAAGCTAGATGGATTTCCTAAGTGTTTCTTCATAATTAAAAAGCAAATCCTGTGGAACTACATAATCCTCAGATTATCGGCAAATAATATTTATCTAGGGTCCCTTTTCACAGGTAGAAATCCCGGGAAAGGGACATGCGTGCCCCAGAAAACAGATTTAGCTTATAGACGGTGGCAATATAATTTCATTTTTAGGATGAAAACGATTTTAAAGAATGTTTTTATTCATAGCATAATTTTTTTGTAATTAAATACCCGATTGAAATCAGTTCAAAGAGATAAAAAAGAAAAGGTTATTTTTTCAAGCGGAAAGAGGTTTGTGAAGCAAAAATTTCGAAAAAAATAGAAATAACGGATTCATTTTATGAAATTCTTGAAATAAGACAATGACTTGTTCAAAGATTCGATATAAACAATAAAAATTGTGAAAGCCAGCTTTTAACAGTCGAAAAAATATGGTGAAATAAGAAAGAGAAATACTTTCTTGCATGAGAAACATCAAAAACTTATTACAATTATTAAGAAATCCTCTGAGTAAAAATAAAATAATGGAGCTTACCCCTGATTGCTTTCGAGAATGATTGCTGTGTGACCCGGTTAATTTTTTATTGCTTGAGTCTTTTGCTGAAACAAAAATAAAACAAATAAAATATATCATACAATACAGTAAAAGTTTGTGAGAAAAACTTGAAAGATAAAAATATTGTTGGTACTTTATAAAAATTGAGTGCCTTGCTCACTTTGTTAAGAAACTGTATGTGACTAAAGATATGTGAAAAAAGCAGTTCTCAATTTAAGATGTACCTATATACAGGATGTCCAAAAATTCTCCTGTCATACGGAAGCTACAGATACTAGCTGCGTCCAGCTATGACCATCTTACTTACGTTTTTCTACTACTAGCTGTGAAGTTGACAATAAATTATTGCTTTTTGTAGACAACTGAGAAGTTGAATTTCTTTATTAGTGGTTAATAAATTTCTATTATCAACCTAGGTCAATAATGGGCAAATTCAAATATTTTGAGAATTCCGGGATAGTAGTTCAACAAAAGCTTGTGCGACATAATTTTGTATACCCAGAAAATTGTCTTTAACATATTTGCTGCTTGAAATTACCTATCAAGATTAAATTATTTGAATAAAAATGCCATTAGTTTAAAATTCGCGCTCAACCTAAAATTACTGATGACATAACAAGTACGTTCATAATATATCGAAAACTGACAGTGTATTTGTCAGTCAGACGACGGAGTCAACGCTTCTCGTGGTGCGTTTGTGAATTATTTTAAATTTTTGTTTTAAATTTGACTAATGGTGGAAAAAATTGTATATACACCATGGTGGTGAAGACATTTATAAACCTCGCCCCTTATTCCGCTCGTAGCAAAGTTCCTCGCGAAATAATCTTAGTGCTCGGTCAATAATAATAGTCTTCATCACATTGGTGTATAATATACTATTATCCAAACAGTTCTACCAAAGAGACCAGGAAACATTGGAAGATGACGCTTTCAGCATATCTCAAGAAAACCGCTACCTAGAAACTTCAAACTTGGTACGTTGCATACACCAAAATTAGGAGCCGAATTGCGCGCAAAAAGATAAACACGAAATTAAGGAGATTAAGGAAATATAAAATAAATCAAATGGTGAAGGTATTTGTACATTTATTTCAGGAATAATAAGACACCTAACCTAACCCCGCCAGGGTAAACTATTAGGGCAGTCCCGATAACAAAACAGATTAAATAAACTGGACGGCAATTCGAGTGCGGGATTAAGATACCTGCAAGTGTCTGACAGGAACTCAAGTGTATTATATTGGTCATTAAGGAACCTGACGGGAATTCGCATGCACCGGAAAAAACAAATGAATTCACGGTCACGGAAGGGTGAGATGACCATTTGGTTAATTGCGGTTGAGGTCATTGGAAGGATACCCTGCATCTCAGATCCCTTACTAAAAAGTACCTGAAAACCTTTTCATACTTTCCCACTTATCTATCATTCATTTTTTTCTTGGTTTGTTGTATAGTACATTCAATAGCTTTCTTGATGTGCTTCATCGTTGTGACGTATATCCGGGTTTTGGGTATGTCGTTCATTTTATTTGCTATTTTGACATATTGCTAACCTCAAATTTAATAAATGAAATCATCAGGATCGTATTCAGCCAAATTCGAAAATGCTATGAAATTAATAATTACTAGTTTTTTTTCTCTTTTCTTTTAAATGATTTAATTTCTCGTGATTGATAGGTCGCGCTTGGGCGTAATCTCACCACCAACTAATCAAATTTTTCATTTAAACACTAGAGTCAACGTTTGTAATACATTTGAACGATTTATTATTGTGATATTTTGAGTAGGATTAATCACAGACCTGCCTTTTTTACATTTCTTCCAACGTAATGTATTAGAAGACCATTAACAATCGATGACGCACACCAAGAAGGGTGAAATCTATATCATATCTTATACATTATGATGGTAGAAGCTTTATTGGCAGGTTTGCGTGCAAGACCCTATATCCTTAAATTTTCCTTGTGCGTGATGCTATATATGATTCCATTTTTAAGTTTGGTATGAAGATAATGATTACAGTAATTTGCAGCTATTTTTATTATGTAGTCTTTGATGCGAAGGATGTTAGTTTTTTTTCGTATCCAAGTGTTTCTTGGGAACCGGTTGTACGCCCCCTTCCAGATTGCCATTCTTACGCATTTGTTTGGCACAACTTATGATGACAATAAAAAACGACTTGTTGTGGTGAACAATTCATCACAGCAGTGTTATACAATGTACCAAATTTAAAATTGGTAGGAAGCTGTTCATTTGAGATAAGCTCAAAAGACTGATTTAACAGCTATTTTCGTAGGGCGCTTTTTCCTATAGGATAATCAAGAACGTACTGGTAGATACAATCTAATTTCATTGGTAGTGGACCTAAAGGTCCCAAAAGATGCACCAAGAAAACAATTGAAATCAAATGGAAAATGTATAGTTATTGAGGTCTGATAGATTTATAGCAACTCAAACAATTCCTAATTATAACCAAGGTCTATCCATAACTCAAAAAATAGGTATGAAAAATACTTCCATAATCACCAATTGAATTCACTTCATACCTAAGTTCGAAAGAGCACTGCACATCAATCTGTTTATAACATCAGCAACATCATATTGTTTATGAAGGGTTAAATGTAGAATCATTATCAATAGTTGTTTAATAATTTTAAATAAAAAACAAAACTTTATTACGTCATATCGGAAGGTGTGAAGCACAAAATGCATGGATAATCCACAAATAAAAGGATGCTGATAAAAATAAATTGAGTTTCTTAACAATATGTAATTGATGTATATTGACAGCTTAAATTCATAACAATCAGGGGATGACCTAACAAATGGTAACTTTATATACTGTATATAGGATTTTTCGATAAAAAGACTATGATGTAATTTTCAGTTACTTTTCTGCTCATCAGAATAGATATTAATTTACCAGCCGTAAATACAATTTATCCTCAACAGCCAGGGCAATTTACAGCTAACGGGTTGGCAAAATAAACTGGTGAAATTCCCCAGTTTGTTTAGACCTTTATTGATATTCGATCATCGTCTAATATTTACAAGATTTTTTGGTGCTTTTAAATTCATCGTTTCTTTAAGATTAAAAAAACAGTTATTTTCATAACTAATTATTTGGGCAAATCTTCAGTGTGTAGTTATGATAAAATGCCGAAGCAGCTGAACAGTAAATGTCAAGAGATGGTAACATCGTTGTTAAGCTGTTTTAAACGAGAATGCCGAAATGGGGGCCCGCTTCTCCCGCTTACTGATGTAAGAGACGTGAGTAATAGTATTAGCTATTTGTATTCATTATTATTAAGAACTGTCAATCTAACATCAGATTGACTCTACTAGTTTTCGTTAAGTGGAGAAAAGAACTACAGCTTGGCAACATCACAATATTTTGTTTTTTATCGTAAATGAACTATAGCATCTAGAAGTTTTTTAGTCTTTCCCACCATTTCCCATATTTTTAGGAAGACTTATATATGCCCATATTTAATAATGTTTTTAACTTCAATTATTGAACAAAACATTCATCAATCTTTTTATAAAATTCTCTTTAAGGGAAGACAAAGTTATGTTGCACATCATTTAAGACTCCGAGTATACTTTCATTAAACTTTTGTCGACTTCCAAAGGATTTTTCATTAGTGGAAAACGTTTCTTTCACAGAAAACAAAAGACGTATTTTAAAAAAAGGTCAAGATGTTCTAGTTAGAGAACTGGTTGTCGAAAAGCAGCTCCTAATTTTCCTTTGTTATATTTTTTATTTATTTGTTTGGGGTAATTATTCGGAAGAGGGGCTACTGGTACAATCATTCTGAATTTTTTTAACGTTTCTTATGTTGTTCGCCCAACTTTTAAATATTTACCTTTGTTTTTTTCTCAATTTTACTGTTAGAAGTTTATAATGCAGCCAAGGAGGTGAATTGTGGGCTAATTAATCCGAAAATAATGGCAGTCACTTGAAGTAAATTGAATTTTGTTAAGCGAATGTTAAATACATTTTTAATAGTGTGGGTCTTAGAGGGGGAGTTGGGGCACCCCAAGGTGGAGACAAAAATATACCAAAATAAACCTACCTTCCAGTTTTTCATGATATGCACCCCTTTCGAGATATTAGGCAAGGAAATTTTGATTTTACCCAAAAAAATTCTCAATTTCAAGCGATTTTTTGAATTTCACGAAAAATCTGTTTTTTATTGAAAACGGCATTTAGGCCTAATTTAAGCCCGTAGAGATGACAATTCAAATACGTTTTTTTTTTGTTTTTGTACGATTGATGCAATCGGTTATAAGGCTATTTGAAATAAGCAAATTTACTGAATAAATTGGATCTTAAATATCTGGAAACTGTTGAGCGACAGAAAAAAATAATGAGGGACATTGAGTTGGCACAAATTACTAACAATTTAAGACCCATAAGAATTATTCAACATATGGCCAAAAATAATTATGGACAAATAAACTATTTTGCTATTTTTGTTTTTTTTT
>CAJUYI010000332.1:238181-274291 GCA_910591695.1 Galerucella pusilla
CCCAACCTTTTCCTTTATGTATCGATCAGCCACCCTCTCCAGTGTTTCAGCACAAAGGATGTTAGGCTAATGGGTCTAAAGGATTTAGCCACCGTATATGTGGTACGACCCGGCTTGGGTATGAAGACGACTTCCACCTGCATCCACTGTTCAGGGACATACCTGCGTGCCAAACAGGCCCGAAAGATGTGCACCAGAATTGTGCCAACGGCCTCCCAGCCTTGTTGAAGCAAAGCCAGGAAGATTGGGTCTTTCCCCGGAGACTTGTATGTTCTGAATGACCGTATCGCCCAAGTACTCCACTCGTATGTGACTATTTCTTTTGCTAGAAGATAGTCCTCTTTACATGGTCGCTGTATACCTACATATCCCATGTCAGGACACTCCCGCTCGATTCCCTCACAATCGGGGAAGTGTGTCTCTAGTAGATGCTGCAAGGTATCCACCGGGGTTTCGGTGAAAACACCCGGTGCGACTTCCATGCAGCCTAGAGCGCTGTCCGGTGATTTCGTTAAGATCCGGCGCAGCCTTGACATTTGAGGTACCGAGACGATATCCTCACAGAAGGCCCGCCAGGCACCTCTTCGAGCCAACCTGACCGCACTCTTGTACTCATTTCGTTTCTGGCGGTATTGCTCCCAATCCAGATCCGACTTTGTCTTCCTAGCCCTATTAAATAGGCGCCGGGTATGTTGCCGTAGCGAATCCAAAGACTTGTTCCACCCTTTGTGGCCCTTCCCCTTCTTCCTCGTTTTTTCGGCGCAGTTTTCTTCATAAGACGAGACAATAATCGAGCCCAGCTCCGCTATGGCCCTATGTTGCCAGAGATACAACCTTGCAAACACAAAATGTCATTTTCCTACAACCACTATGCAAAACACGCTTTTCTACACAAATTTTAATACGCAAAGCAGACCTTTTCTTAATTTTTTTGATAACCGTTGGAGAAGTAATGCGAAAAGTACAGGCTATTGCACTTTTCCGCACCGAAATGTCAAACTAAGCTACCTATAACCTGTCAACTTTTTTTGACAATTCAACCTAATAGTGAACTTCTTATTGGTGTATAACTTTAAAATTTGAACCAAAAGTAAGTAAACTATTTATTTCATTATTTATTATAATTTATTAATTATGCATAAGAACATTAACCTATTGAGGATCATTTTAGGAATTATGAACCAAGATCAAAATAATATTATCTACGACCACCTTTAAAATTAAGCATTTACGAACCAAAAAAAGTGTGTGAAATCATACATTATACATACATTGAAAAGCGTACGAAAATGAACAACACTTTTTATATGGGACTTTCATTATAACACCCAAAAGCGTGCTTAAATGACCAATGCTTTTTAAATGGGGTTTTCATTTTACCACGCTACGTGATTATCTAGTTGCCTTGAATTTAGTCGTTTGTTGTATGAACTGTTGTGTTGTCAGTTAATTTGACAGAAGTGTCAGACATAGTGAAAAATATTTGTTATTTGAAAAAAAGACAAATTACCCAATGTTATAATTAGTAATTTAAATAATGGTCCTCATTTTACTGTGAATCTGAATTTAAATAATTAGAATTCGTTGGGTATATATTTGTTTATAAAAAATTCATTTTCATGTTTTTTAACCCATTCAGAGCACATTTTTCTATTATTTCTTCATGTGGTCGTAGATAAAGTTTTGTATGACACTTGTGCGTGAAGTTCTTTTGTGCACTCGCCACGCTCGTGCCTTGCATTTTCGCAACTCGTGCGCAAAAGTATAACTTCACGCACTTGTATCATAAATAACTATAACTTTTGACATTGAAATTACTCCTCCAGATATCGTGGAAAATGCTCGAACTGCAACCGAAAATTTGTTACTTGAGGTTTCAATACAAAATTGTTCAAATTTTACAATGATTTTTCTATTTATTTCTTCTTACTGTGCAAAGTTTAAATAAAATAACTATATAAATTACTGTATTTCTTCCATTAATAGATGTTAATGGGATGTAGAAAAAATATTGTGTACAACTTGTACGCAAATCACTTTCCCCACTAGCTGTACAAACTACTATTTTTTTACATTTTCACATAGTTTTCGGCTTCTGGCGCTTTACAGGTAAGCCCTATGATAAATCCAATAGCGCCATCCTATTTTACTAAAAAAAATACATCGGAAACATGTATCTCATGTGGGAAAAAATTATTTAGTTGATGTTGAAAATTGGCAACTACAAAACTTTTGCATGCCGAAAATAAAAAGTAAGGGGTGGCTGCCAAAGGACTGTCAAGTTTCTGATACTTTATTAGTAAGGAATTCTGATGCAATTAACAAATTTTCAAATAATAATCCATATACAGTGTGGAAACCACATATGGAATAAAATTCTTTATGTCATTATTTTAGAAAATTATAGAAAAATGCCGAGACACGTCAATTGAGTTGTGCGTTATGTAAACATAAATTTAAATGCACAGGGTGATTCACGCAAGTATGCCATTGTCGGTGTTTTTTTTTTAATGAAACCCCCTGTATATTTGCATATTTTTGAAATCCTCTTAATGAATCGATTCCAACAAACAAAATAATGTATGGTCAATTATGAATTATACAGGGTGAAATTTTTATTTTTACAGTTATTAAACACATACAAAAAATACCTGATGTAAGTATTTGATTTTAATACATCAAAATAAATGCTCAAAATGTTCTCCACCAAGTTGTTGGCAATAGCACAGTCTCTTATAGAACTCCTCCTTAACTTTGTTCAAAGTTTGAGATGAAATATTCCGTATTTTTGTAGTTATCCTGTCTTTGGGGTCTACAATGAATGAATGAATGAACGAATGTCTTTATTAACAAACGTCTACAACACATTACACATGTACAATGCTAGTTGGTTGTGTTGCATATACTTTGTTCTTGAGATAACCCCACAGAAAAAATCTAACGGCGTAAGGTCTGGCGATCTAGCTGGCCACTCAATAGTACCTCTTCGTCCAATCCATTTATTGGGGAAGATTTCATCTAAATAAGTTCTCACTATTAAAGCATAATGGCCATAATGGGGTGTTGCCCCGTCTTGCTGGAACCAAACATTTTCATTCGGTAAGCTAGGATCTATTGCGTTGGGATATAAGTTTGCCAACGCAGGAATAACTTCATTTCTAAGCATATTTAAATATTCTTCAGCTGTCAAATTTCCCTCTATAAATATAGGACCAATAATATGGTCGCCTATGATACCGGCCCAAACGTTCACCTTTTGAGGGTACTGAGTATGTGTCTCACGCATCAAATTAGAATTCTCTGCTGACCAATATCTTCAATTCTGTCGGTTTACCTCTCCATTCAATGTGAATGTTGATTCGTCAGAAGAAAGAATGGTACCAAGAACTATCTCATTTCTGTTCAGCTTATTCATCAATCTTTCGCAGAAATCCATTCTACGATCTGGATCGTCTTCTGTTAACTCCTGCACAAAAGTTAGTTTGTATGGATGGAGTTTTTCTTTATGAAGACATCTTAGAACAGTTGTATGACTAACATTATTTTCACGGGCAATTTGACGTGTACTTTAGTTGGATTCTCTTCGACACTTAACAAAATATTCACTTTCACATCATCTTCAACGAAGTGTGGTTTTCTTTTCAATGGTTTGACATTTCCAAGTTCTCTGAATTGTGCATGAATATTGACACAGTACTTTGTGAAATATTAGGCAATTCGGGATACCTGTGATTAAATAAGTTTGCCACTTCAACTTGACTTCTGCAGTTATCCCCGTACCCGATTATCATTAAAATCTCAATTCGGTGAGTCTCAGTTAAATATTTCATTGTTATGATGACAAGGAAAGAGTGTTTGACAAAGATTTTACTTTTTCAGTAGAAACTGTCAACACATCAACAACTGACAGAATAGAAAACAATCCACATTATATACCGATTTTGTCTAATTATTGGCGTTTTTAGGCAATTTTTAGGTATTTATGATAAAATTAATGGGCGTAGCAGGTTTTGTTTAATATACAAATACGTCTAATAATTAGTTAGTTTAGATTTTTGATAAATCCATATTTAGCTAATTCAAAAAAGTACCAATATTTCAAGTGTAATAAATTATTAATTTAAAAATTTCACCCTGTACAATTCATAATTCACCATACATTATTTAGTTTGTTGGAATTGGTACATTAAGAGGATTTCAAAAATATGCAAATATACAGGGTGTTTCATTAAAAAAAGACAACATCGACTATGGCATACCTGCGTGAATCACCCTGTACATTTACATTTATGTTTACATAACGCACAACTCAATTTAAAAGTTGACGTGTCTCGGCATGTTTTATAATTTTTTAAAATAATGACAAAGAATTTTATTCCATAAGTGGTTTCCACACTGTATAATACTGTATTCTGCTATTTTACACTGAAAATATAAAAATAAAATATCTATCGGTTGTGTTGAGCTATTAGAATTACTTAATGCTTTTTGTGACAAAGTTGAATAATGATTTATCCTGGGATCTCTGAAATGTTTTAAACCTTAAATTAACATTTTTCCATCTTTTGGGTGTGTCCTTGTCAATCATAGAGATAAGCGAACTCACTTTCGCTCACATTCAGCCACTGAACCAAATAGTAAACGCGCTCAATAGCTGTTTTTTATAAATTGACGACTCCGAGTATTTGATCCTTCAAAGTAATAACTTGGAAAACTACTGACATTTTAAAACAAATAATAAAACACGTGCTTTGTGTAACAATATTCACAGTATGATCAAAGAAAAGCACTAGCCCTGTTTCCCCGACTATATTGTAAATTGGTTAAAAGAAACCCGGGAGGATCACAACAACTTAGAACCAGTTAAAATATGAAATAAGTGCGGAAAAAAAGGGAAAAAAGAAAATCCAAGCTATACAATGAACTCTTTTTTTTTTCATGGACAAAAAGAGAAGCGACAGATCGAGACACAAACTTCACACGTTGTAGCCTCAAGCAGTAGAATAGTTTCATGGAAACAAGGGTCGATCGTATCTTCTCTAATGAATCCTGTGTCCGGATTACTTTCGGCAAACGTAGTGGATCTGTTTGATATGTTTCGAGTTGACAAAAAAAGAGTGTAATTAAATTAGGTATATGGTTAACAAAGAAAGGTTTTTAGAAAACTAAATAAAATAATGTCAATCTATTGTTAACTATTTTTCGTACGAGATCCAATCCATTCGAATCACTTAAAGTATATTATTGTCCGGATATCATATACTATTTTTTCTTCAAAAGTGCATAATTTTTTTCGAAAAAAAAAACATTAAAGGAAAAGTAATTTTTCAATAAAGATAACAAGATTGAATTTTCAACTTATTTTATTTTTTTTCCTTTTTGGTATCATGGATACATATTTGTTTGGCATCTAATTAAACAAATATGTCAAATTCAGTGAAGAAAATGAGTTTAGAAGATCGTAATGATCCTCTCAAAGTGGTAGGAGGCAGAGAATAGCTATGCAAAACTTGTTGCCGATGAAATCTGCTGCATTAATCAAGGCATATTTTACCGAAATGGAACTGAAAATGAAGTCTAATGATAATGTTCATGTTAAATCTGAAAAATACACTTTCCACAAATGAAGGAGAAGGTTCTAAGCCAAAGAAATCGGGAGTCTTGGCAGCAAATTTTTGTCTGACGCCCCAGATGAAATGTAATTGGCTTTAATGTATTTATACACTAAGGGCCGGTTTTACAATAGAGATTTATACTAGGTATAGTTATTCTGGGTATAAAGTAATATCAGAATTTATACCTAGAATAAAACTAGTTGGTTTTACGATGCTTTTTTACACCGGTATAGAAATTATTGGAGTAGGAATTGCTATACCGATGTAAAAAAGCATCGTAAAACCAACCAGTTTTGAACTAGGTATAAATTCTGGTATAACTTTATACCCAGAATAACTATACCTAGTATAAATCTCTATTGTAAAACCGGCCCTTTGTCATTAATGTCATTGAAAACGTTACATAAGTTACATAAGCTTATATGACGTTTGAAAAAAAAATTATTTGGAAGGGTCTGTTTTTCTTAATACATATTTTATTTCGTATTCGAGATAATAGACACTATCTGTATTGATTTTGTTCGTATACAAGTGAGTTGAGTAGCCGAACTTGACGTTAAGCAGTCGGTAGAGAATAAAGGATCAAGAAAAATAACCTGAAAGTCACGATACCTTCACCATGGGTTGGCGATATATCAAGTTCTCAAATGAAAAATGGAAAAATAATGGCTATCTCCACAAACAGTATTACTTTGCTCGCAGCAATCGTTATTGAAAAATATATTGATATGAATTTTTGGTTTGAGTGTGTTGTGATTGCTATTAAATTTTTATTTTATTTGTAGTGATGTGTTTATTTGTTGGGCGCCAATGATTTTATGAGATTTAGTTTATGGTATCATACACATCAATTTACTAAGCCTGTATAAATGTTACCTATATCTCTTGAAAACTCTCCAATAAGTTATATTAAGATATATTTTAATTTATTATTATTATATTTTCATCTCATGAAAATAATAAAACTCAACCTCAATTATTCTTCTTTTTCCTTAATAATTTACGTTTGAACTAATATGAGAGCTATTCCGCTGTTGTCAGATTGTGTCGTTCGAATTGAATTCATTTAAGTGAATTTATAATAATTTCGTTTCACTATAATTCAAAACTAGTAATACTATTTCGATGGCGAATTTAAAATCGAAATATTCCACTTGTGAATTCGATTTCACTGATTTTCAAAACTTGACCACCAAAAGAGAGTAGTGGAATGTCTCGTCTCATGTCTCGCGCGAGTCTCGCAAAATTTTCGTGTTTTCTGCCTAAATGAAATACTTAAATAAAGTCACTTCTAATTATTATTTTAATGAACCAAAACAAGATTTTTTTTCTACAATATTCAGCATCCCCAAAAACACACAGAAAACTGAAGAAAGGTTTTTGACACTTGGTGCTTAATATACCTACTATTTTTCACTACTAGCCGTGAAGTTGACAATTATTGCTTCTTCTAGCCAACTGAGAAGTTGAAATTCTCTATTAGTGGTTAATAATTTCTATGTCAATAAAAGGGACAAATTCAAATATTTTGAGAATTCGGGGATAATAGTTCAACAAAAACTTGTGCAACATAACTTTGTACACCCAGGAGATTGTCTTTAACATATTTGCTGCTTAAAATTACCTATCAAGATAAAATTATTTGAATAAAAATGCCATTAGTTTGAAATTCGCGCTCAACCAAAAATTACTGATAGCATAACGACTTCGTTCATAATATATCGAAAACTGACGACGGGGTAAGCGTTTCTCCTGGTGCGTTTGTGAATTATTTTCAATTTTTGTCTTAAATTTGGCAAGAAGTATAAAAAATTGTATATACACCATGGTGTTGAAGACATTTATAAACCTTGCACCTTATTCCGCTCAGTCAATAATAATAGTCTTCATCACCTTGGTATATTAATATACTATTATTATATGACAGTATTTTTTACAATTTTATTCATTTCGTTAAAAACTGTCAGAAACATTAAAGTACAATTCTTTATTTTAGTTCAATCTGTTTCGCATCCAGTATATTTTAGAATAAGTAGTCAGAAAAAAAGCTCAAATTCCAAATTCCAAAGGTTAACAACTAAAAACTATATGGAACTTTTCTTTTGAAATTTCTTTATAGAAAAATGTATGTCTGTCCGGATAATTCTTGAATATTTTACCTTAACATATCATTTTTTCTCTTCAAAGAAAAATGTTGGCATCAGAATAATATAAATATTTATGTACTTTATCTAACCTTACCCAACCAATTACTCAACAGTAACACGATACATTCATTTGAATCCCTTTTTTTTCTCGTAAGTATGTAGAATATATTTAGGTGAAAAAATTGTATTGGCTTTGAAATATATTCAGCAGCGTTAGATACTGTTAAAGCTGGAGAAAAAAAACTACAGGCATCTTTCAAACAGAAATTCACGCCATAGGAAAGTGTGCTCAACTCATTATTGATTAGGAGGTGTATAGTGTAAGGTGAATAGTATATTACACACCGAGGTGGGAAGAGTTTCATTACTGTCGAGAGGTAAGCTTTTATCTCGAGTCAGGAATGAAACTTCTTACCGAGGTTTGTATACGTACTATTTTATTTACAACCATCATATCCCGATCGAAATATAAATATATGTCAGATTAAGTCGGATGGATATTAAGGGTGAAATTCATAGTCGACACTTGAGGGTCACTCATACTCAAACTCAACTTAGTTTGAGTTTAGCTCGAGGCGACTTTTCATATTCACAGTTATTACTCAAGTAATACTTCATTTGGAGTGGAGAAAGTTTGGCATCACTGTTATTATTAGGAACTTTCGGTTGCGTTTGGTTAACAACTGTGATCTATGATCGTCCTTTGACGTTCATCTGACATCTGTTGCATGGCATTATTCTCAGCTTAGGTCTTTACTGTTCATATATATTTATTTTCTTATTTGCTGCGAAGTTTATTTTTCAATCTAGTTATTTAATAGATAATTTTAGATTCTTATTTTCAATTGTTGTAGTAGATATTATTTCTTATGAAAATAGTAAACCAAAGAAAACTCTTCTCGTCTAGTGAAAAACTAGCCCTAAGTGAGCTGGTTCGTAAATATTCTTTTATAGAAAATGAGAAAACTTTTTGTGCTAGCTTAGCTGGAAAGGAAAAGGCATGAGTGTCACTGGCACACGAGTTTAATTCAAGCGGAGAGCATTGTTTCATATAAAAAAAGGATTCATTTAATAATTTTGCTTTTTACCACACCAATGTGATTACTAACCTAGGTAAACGATAAACGTAAGCATTATCATCATGTAAATAGTTTACAAAATCAATAAAATCATCCATCATACTAATTTCCTTGAAAAATTTGAACAATAACAGACAAATAACAACCAAACAAAATTTTTATATCGTAAAATGACAGTGTAAGGTTTATAGGTTAGAAATCTTCACTCAAGGGAGCTGGAATCTGTACTTATATTTCACTCAAGTTACACTCAAACTCAACCTCACTTTTCGCCTGTCAAATGTCTCTGCATATAATAAGGATGAGTGAAGTATGAGTGACCCTCAAGTGTCGACTATGAATTTCACCCTTAGTCCACGAATAATAAATCAAGAAAAATGTCCTCCGATGAAGAATTGATGGATTGTATCTTTCCAGAAATAGGTATTATAATATTTATCAATGTGTTATATTTTTAAATATAAAAAATACCTAATAGATAATATTAGGTAACGATCACATTATTTTATAGGGCGGGAAGTAAAGGTGTGTAATATGACAATTTCCAACCTTCAATGACGTTAGTAATGACAGCTTTACATATATGGTTGTGAATAAAGGATTATTATCATGTAAAATAGTGAATCAGCCATAAAAACACTTAGTTCTAGTGTAATTAGTTTTATTAAAACTCAATAAATATTCAACAACAAGTAAAAAATCATAATTTCACTAAAAAGTTCACAAGAGCATTCGATAACAGACAAAACAATTTAATTGTAGATACATACAATTTTCTCAAATCTCGTATCTTTCATTCAATAACATTCAAAAACGTTAAAAAGCACGCTAAGACACAGAATAGCGCTCGACTATATACAGAAACAACCGAAACCACACAATTGCTAATAATAACGAACCGAAACATACAAAAAATTTACACACATAAAAATAATTAATACAATATTTCACACAAAAACTAAGAATTGTATAACCCAACACTCAACTATACACAGAAGCATCCAATATTTCAATAATCGCAAACAAACAAGAAAACACAAAAACAATTTTAAAAACTCTAAATTTTACAATGAAAGCCATTGAAAATTCAATAATACAGTAAACTTTCAAAACTTCACGTGAAAAACATAATAAATTTTGAAATTTTACATGAGGAACTTCAAGGGCCGGTATTATACAGTAGAAAAAATTGACCTTTACCCTGAAGTCATACCTACTAACCTCGCGAAATCAATCGATGAGTCAAAAATGGCTACAATTACTTTGTCGTGTGCGTAAATACGTTGACTGCTTGTTTATCTTGTTCAACCACCGTCTAAGAAGTGAGGTTAAGCTGTAAATATACATTAGATGCGAAACAGAATATTCTGTACTTATCGTGGAATAAAAATAATAAATTAGAGGTCTTGAAAAAAACCGATTTTATAGAATTTATCTGAATGCAAGTGATGGAACGATTTGGACAAAACTCAATGTATCAAAATAATGACAGTTGTCATGAGAGGTCAAAATAAATTATTATGAATACAACCGATTAATCGTTTTTGGTGCTATCTCTTTTCAACATTTGGAAGTAATAATTAGAGTTACATAAGAACGTATGTCATTGCTTGAAAGACAAGTGTAGGTATATTGTATGATGTGTTTTTACTGTCAGTAGATAAGGATGAGCTATATAAAGTTTGTGTTTACTACTGTTCATTGTTAGTGACGTCAGGGTAAAGGTCAATTTTTTCTACTGTAAACATGTGTTGAAGTTAACTTCAGGTTTTAAAATGTCAGTTTTATAAAAGTTTCAGTTTCAAAAAAAAGAAGAAAAATAAAAAGAAGAATAGCCTGTAGCATATAGAGAAATATTATCTATGGCCTGGAGTCTGGAGTTTTCGCATTTTGACTTGAGTGTTATGGTCTAGTTTTGATATGTCTGTTTGGTGTATTTGTTATTTCGTTCCCAGTGTCGAATTTTTACTTCATTCGTTCCTGTCTGAATGGATATCGTTGGTTAACATTGCAAAATTCGAAGAACACAAAGTAAAAGCAATCAAAATATTCACAATATATTTAATTAAGGTTATAAATGCCAAATTGTTGACAGAACCGACAGAACAGAGCAACTATCAAATCACGAAAACCTGGTTTTCCCATAAAGTTGACTCTAATCGATATACCTCTTCCACCCGACAATGTTAACTCCGCCATTTTGAAGTTAGCTATAACATGTGACGTCATTCTACAAGTTAACTTTTAGTTATATGTCAAAATAGTTTTATAATACCCACCCTAAATCCTATGATTTAAATCTTTTTCAAGCTCTTGAGATAAATAAAAACAAATATTCAGGTAATCTTCTCCACGACCATTTATTTAATAGAAGATAATGCAGGAATGATTGTTGTGAATGAATTTTCAGGTAAACTTTTTCGATGATTTCATTATTATTTGTACTTCATTTCCATGCAAACGTTTCTAATACTTATGTTAACATTCCAAAAATTTTGTATTTATGCACTGTATAACTAAAATGTTTTTATTGAACAAGAGTTCAAATAAAATGAAAATTTAAACAAATTAATTTGTTTCATTTCATCAAATTATAAGAGAAATTTTAAAAAATTGTAATTTTAAACGGAACTGGATGTTGCAGACATTTATATACAAAGCATTAATTCAAATTGCTTAAAATTCTGGCCATTTGTTTGTTGACAATAATACAATCTCTCTTCGAAGCTACGAATAGAATAGTTGATCATTTGTGGAGTAAATCCTTGCATTTCAAGTTGTATGCGATCCTTTAAATTGTCCAAGTTAATTGGTCTGATAAGTGATGACATAAAAGGTTCATTTCCGGTATAATTTCATTTTGGAGTAAATCAAAATATTTAGTACTGGTAAGTGCACCTTCAATTAAAGAAGGTCCAATCAATTGGTTTTTCAGCAAACCCACCCACACAATATCTTTTTATGGACGCTGTGTACAAACCTAAACCTGAACTAACCAGAAAAGGGATTTGTGGCAAAAATATAACAATCTGCACTGATAGTAGACAAGCCCTATTAGCCTTGAACAGACAACGTGTTATATCGGGGATAGTACTAGAGTGCCACAAAGATTTAGCTAACACCTCGGCAGATAACAATATTATCCTGAGGTGGGTTAAAGGGCACGACAGGAGTAAAGGTAATCGCATTGCCGATTCTTCAGCCAGGGAAGCGGCTGGACTAAAACATTTTAGGACCCACTGACACCTACGGCCTAACGACTTCGACAATTGCGGAACTAGCTAAACGTTACACCAATGCTCAATCCCTTAAGAGATGGGATGGAATCAAAGGATCCAGTCTTGCTAGGATCACCCTGGGCGACCCTGGGAAGCTGGAGAAATATTTGGCGATGACCAGGAAAAACCTACATTTAACAGTAGGATTTCTGACTGGCGACTGTCAACCAAGGAAACACCTCCATACTATGGGGCTAGTGGACACACCTCTATGCAGGATTTGTAAACAGGAAGATGAAACTGTCAGGCATGTCTTATGCGAGTGTCCGGAGTTATCGTCAATAAGAGAGTGTGTGTTCGGTGAGTCTTGGCCTACACCTGCCGATATAAAGGAGATGTCTCCTAGTGACCTGTCCACCTTCCTGAGAAGGACAAGATGGACGATGACCTAGGGAGGATGTACAATGGGTCACATGTGCCCTAAGTGCTGTGAGCCTACACTCACCCTCACTACTCTAAAGATATAGATACAGAAGCCTATTAAGTCATAATTTTGAGTAAAGGTTTCCAATTTTTTATTAAATTCACTCTGGAGCACCCCGAAAAGGTGTTGAAAAAACATAAATAATGTGTTTTTTTTTCAACCCATTTCCATGGGGTTTTAAGCACTCTTATGTAAGTTTCGTATATAAAAATTTCAAGACCACTCGAAATTGGAATAATGATGAGGTTGACGTTTTTAATACCTACTATTGTTTTTTGTTTGATTTTAATCCTTATTTTTGGAAAGATACAAAAATACTTCTTCGCAATACGTCCCTGGACTGGAATTTAAGATGACGTTAATTTGACATTCACTTTAAAATATGCAAAATATTTTATTTATCTTATTTATCGTCTAGAATTTTATAACTCACCCTTTATCTGTTTCAAACAAGACTTTTCAGCAGCGCTGTAAAAAACCACTCAAAAATACATCAAAAACTGAAAATTCCAGTATCAATAAGATCATAAAAGATATTCCTGGGGCTGCATTGAAAATTTTGACAGAAAAAATACATACCGTTTATAGCACATTCAAACATCTTAAAAAAGTCCCCGGTTAAAAAAGTCCCCATGAATTTTGATTATAATACAGTATTTTCTTTCAATTTGCATTAAACTTAATTGAAATAAGCAAAATAAACAAAAAAATATTCAACAAGACAAATATTGGCAGTTTAGCAATTACTTAATTGTTGAAAATGACTTACAGCTAAATTTATGGAGAAAGATATCGAATAAAGTCGTACCTATAATGTAACCTAACCAATAATACGGTAATGAAGAACAGAGTTCTGTACTGGTCTACTGAAACTACTGAATTGATCCAAAATAACTATTTTGGTGCAATTTTTTATGTATTTGGAAGTAGTATATTGTTGAAGTATCAAGCTAGAGCGGAAGAGAAGACCAGTCGATTTTTTTAAACAAAAAATGTTGTAAATATGCAGAATTTTCCACTGAATCGATTGTAAGGTAGCTGAATATTGATTAAGATATGATTTCCTTTTGGTTTTAGAATTGGAAATTTTAAAGGCATTCAATACCCTACTTGGACGATCTATGAAATAAATATATTTCAGATAACAGTATTGTTTTTTCTAGTAGATTGATCCTTTTAGGGTGCCCTGTTGAAATTTTCTTTCAATATTTACAGTTTTGTGAAGATTCGGGCTAATGAATGCAATCTAGATTCAGAGGAACATCACAATAAATCTGAAAAGGTCGCAGAGAAATCAAATCTAAGCTAGACAAGTTTACATATTATTATTTATATATTTTCAGTGTTAAAATTTGTTTCCTTTTTTTTCCAAATATTGTTCCGAAATATTGATTGAAAATAATTTTTTTACTTCAAAAATTTTCAATCGATAGTTTAGGAATTGGAAAATATAAAGGTTTTCACTACCCTGACTACCCTAACTTTTACGATTCATTAAATGAATATATTTTAGGTTATGGCATTGTCAAATTGTTTCCTAATAAATTGATATATTGTAACAATAGAATATCTATCGTTATTTTTTGTATCTACTTCTATCATTAACTTCCAAGAAATTTCTTTTCAAACCCTTTTTCTACGCCTTTGTCTATAAAACGAATATCGCTAAGACCCCTTTTCTACGTTCCGCCGTTCTAAAGAAATGTAAAAATGACGACAAAATTGTTTTCTTTTTATTTTAACCACTTTTGACCGTTAATTATTTGCCCCGCCTCCAGTTTAGAATTCAGCAAATCAGGGTTGTTTATAACCGGCTTTCTGGCGCTATTTTTTAGAGTCTTCTATTAACTGTTCAGCAGTGAAGATGTGTTAAGAGTCTTCTATAATCTGTCCAGCAGAAAAGATGTGTTAAGAAAAGTCTTCCACTAACTGTGAATGCTTACTAAAGAAAATGTGATAAAACTTCGTGTCTGACCGCTAATATAGCATAATTATGCATAATTATGAATATCACTAAAAAGTTTTGTGTTTTAAAAGTATAGTGCCGATTGTTCAAATGCTTTCGTGTTAATATTAAATAACGTGGAGAAGCCTTATTGATGATCTAACTTCATCAGGGACGTATATAAGGGGGGGTTTGGGGGTTCAAACCCTCCCCATAGAAAATACAATAAAGGTATGGTGTATCTAATGTCAATGTGATGACCTTGAATTGTATTACATATTTTATGCAGGTTCATTTTAATCCACTGTATTAATTTGAATTATATTTGAAAAGCATTATTTCTTAATATTCGAATTTATAAAAGAATTTTATGCACGCCATTTGGCGGCTTTTCCTTCAAAGGGATTAAAAATATGGGTCATCACATTAACAATAGTTACTCTATACAATAATTTTTTATTAGCATACTGCCGCAATATGAGTATTCATCGGGATGTGGCAATAGAAATAGATTCCTCAACAATTGTGAATAATTTAGCTGAAGAGGTTAAATTTACTTTTGTGAGATTGATTTTCTGTTTTGATAAAAGCTTCAATTTTCAATCATCTATCACTTTTTAAAATAGGTGCTCCCAAATTAATATACAGGTAACATCTCGGCTGGTATGGGAATGCGGCGAAGAACTTAGAAAACTGGCGACTCGGAACAGTGTAACACTGGAGTGGGTCACAGGTCACAAAGGAATCGCTGGCAATGAAAAAACTGACGAACTTGCAAGAGCAGGATCATCAACACTGATGAACGGATCCGAACCATCTGTGGGCATCCCCACTAGGTCATGGTTAAAATGGTGGGTAAAAGAACAATCCAACTCTGGAAGAAGAAGAAGAAGAAGAAGAAGAAGAAGGCAAACACATGGGAAGAAATTTATAAAAGAACCATCAGAAAAAGTAGCAAAAGAACTGCTCTCAATGAGCAGGAACAAACTACGCACCATAACAGGACTTCTTACGGGAGATTTTCCCACAAAGGAGCACCTGAACAAAATAGGGCTGTATAATGGAGACCTCACATGCAGGAGAGGCAAAAAGGACACTGAAACAGCTCTGCACATATTATGCAACTGTGAGACGCTGGACCACAGCAGGCAAAAACTTAATGGAAGACCCCAAATGACTACAGAAGACTTCTACAACCAACCAGTAAAGAACCTGTATGAGCTAATACATGGAACGGATTGGCTGAATAGGCTGTAGTCAGAATGTTAGGAGAATCCACAATAAGCCCAAGAGGCTGAGGTGATGCCGGCGAAGGGACGGCTCCTTTAAAAAAATATATACATGGTTATAACCATTTCAGCAAAAGGGGGCAAAACGAAAAACGATGTTTAAAAATACTTTCAGATGTAGCCAAGTCAAACGAATAATTTAAAAAAAATAAAAAAAAAAAAAAAACCCTCCCCATGTAAAAGCTATACCCAAGTAGCATTCAATGTACAAAGCATTTTCTTAGTATATTCATAATGTTCAAAATATATACCGAATATAGTGGGTACATTCCTGATATATTGTTTCAAATCTTAGATGGTATATTCCCTTCACAATGTAGGAGCTTGAGATAGTTGCTGTGATAAAACTTTGGGTGGTGAGAGCCAAAGATAGGATGGAGAAGACATCAAAGAAACCTGCTGAAGATAATGGCGGTGACAATAAGTTTATTTTTTTTTTAGTTATGTATTTTTTATTTGGTGTTGTAAATAAATAAGAATACTATTCTTAATATTGTTTCTTTTTTTGGGTGCAGCAATCCATCTGGTCATCATCTTCATTAATATTAGGCAAAATTGAAGCAGAATTAATACAAAAATATTATTAAATTAATTTAAACAAACTTCATTGTAATAATTATGCATGTGACTCAATAATTATTACCACCTTATATATTAAATTATATATGTTACGGCTAAAACCCGTATATTAGATAATACTAGAATTATCCGGAAATTATATCCAAATAAAGTGGGTATAGGCAACGAAGGGGAAGGGTGAATGGAATGGTTATTTTTCCTCCCTCTTCGTTGCCTATACCCACTTTATTTGGATATAATTTCAACATTATCTGGGTAATTCTAGTATTATCCAATATACGGGTTTTAGCCGTAACGTTAATACTAATTACAATAAAATGGTGGATGCGACAATCTGAGGGCAGATTTGAGGAATATACCTGGTATATGTATTGCACTAAATCTGGACATTTTTAGAATATAAAGGGAATATTCACCAAACAGTAATTCCTTCGTGGATATTCCTGTTATATAACATGCATATGTGAGGATATGCCGAATATCACTAAAACATTCCAAACACATACACTGTGGTACATAGGGACATACTAGGTACATGCTAGGTACTTGATGTGACATACAAAAGTCACAACCCTAGCAAGTCCTAGGGATATACATAATGCTATTTATGTACATTCTAGGAATGTACCTTGGACCATGCCGAACATTCCCAGTACGTTCCTAGGATATTAAAATGTTACTTGGGTAGCTACGTGACTGGACTTCATCAATGTACTCTGTTTACTTGTTAGAGGATAATAAAAAATAAGTTGGCGCCCAAGTTATCGTTTCTGTACCAGCCTTCTTCCCTGTATGATGGTTCCAAAAAATCACAATTTAGGCAAAGATCCAGCCCTGGGATATACCTATTTAGAGTTCTACGTTCCGGTGATGATCTTTTTCTGCCGCTCTTGAGTCAAAGCGGAAAGGACACCGATTACCGTTTACCGGGAGGTGGTAATTTGACGCCGGGGTAAGAAGGCGTCCCCCGATCAAATAATTTGTCAAACTTGACCAAACACACTTTTCCACTCGTTTAAGTGTTGAAAGAGTCACTTTTCCGCACTAGTCACATTGTGCGGAAAAGGAGATTTGTTAAGTTTTTGGGGAGTATAGGTTCTATTTTTGAGTATTTGAAAAATTAAACTTCAGTGACGCTATGTCCCTTTCACTATTCAGCAGCTGTCGCCAGTCCAGAATAACCACTTTCAGCCAAGCTATCATCATCGCCACAGTTCTAAGTGCTGACATTAGTGAAAAACAGTTTAGCCTCTGCAATTAATTTGCAAAATGCTACAAATTGCACGTTCAATATAAATATCGATAATGATTAATATGTTGATATGTATTGAATAATAAAAAGTTCATTTTTGGGTTTTTTTTCCACACGCTAGTAGAAAAATTAGTGTACCTAACACGTGCGTAAAGTAACTTTTCCGCTCTTGTTAGGTAAGCTACTATTTTATACGTAAAATTTTCATCTGGATCGAAGTGTCACTTGGACGATCTATGACATTAATATTACAAACTTTCACAGATTAATAATAATAGTTTGGTTACTACTGTTTCCAATCTCGGCATTTTACCTGATCCCACGTTTTATAATTTACGATATTAACATTCTTCCTGAAAAATAAAACATTCAAGAGACTTTAATCAAGTTCCGTTACGGTCTGAGGATACTTCAAACCACTTAAAAACGGTTTTCCACAGAAATTATTCAAGGTATATCACATACACATATCTGAAATATGAGTGTGGGACGGTGCTTGAAATTTCCTCTTAATTAAATTGAATTAAGCGGTGTTTCAACTTCGTCGTAGCGGAAATAAAATGATTACTGAATTATATAATGTGGAACACGAACATTTTCAAAAGATTACGTCAAAAATAATGTGGATTAGTTCCTTCCTTTTGATACGCTTCTCTTCCAGGTTTTATAATGGAAATTTGTTTTCTTATTTGCCGTACTATTCGCAAATTATTCCAATAATCTTTTTAGTTTTCCTGTAGTGATAATTTAAAACAAAATTTCCAATTGTTGGGATGGTTGGTTGCTATTCATGGAAATGTATGACTGCATATTTTGACAACTTTCTGAAATTTCTGCCAGTTTTGTGAATTAGTATCGGTATAATTTATTTGCGACACAAGGATTCCTGTACAAAAATGTCAAACGCGAGCTAACTTTTTTAACTAATAGCGTTCATAAAAAATAATAACAGATTTGGAGAGGTTGTTGGAAAATAAGTTCAAATGCACTTTTAATTTTCTTAAATTAGCTCAGTTTGATAAAAAAATGGATAGTTATGTTTGAAAAAAGTCAAACTTTCGAATACTTTCAACCGCGTTCAACCAAGTTTAACTTGAAGTATCGCGGTTCGATTTCCCGCTGTGGTGAAATTTTTTCCTTTTTGTTATTAGTTTTTTTCCATAATTTTTGGAACAAATAACTTTGCTTTAACTCTAAGAGTTCATCCATACCTCAAATGTGGTTAGAATCCAAATAAAGGGTTCAATGAAACTCAAAGTCAAACCACAATATATTTAATGTCCGTTGGGACTCAAAACTTGCAACTAGTTTAAGGTTTTCTCATGAGAAAACATACATAGTTCTTAACTTTCTCCTTTTCTCCTATTCTTAAGTTAGTTTGAGATTTTTTCATTCCACAATTTTATTGAATATTTTCACTTTGTTAAAAAGTACTACTTGATGGACTAATTATAATGATGTTCTTACCCTTCCAGTTGTGAAATTTCATACAGGTAACTTTTATAATTTGTTATATTTAGAAACATTTAAAATATTTAAATTTCTCATAACTTTTGTAATCATAGTATAGATTCATTATTTTAGATTAATTTTCTCTTATAATTTTAACTTGATTGTAAAATATTGTTTTCTCTTTACAATGAGGTACCATTTTCTATTTGTTATAGCCAGATGATGGTAGTTGTTACCGAAACTAGTTGCAAGTTTTGAATCCCAACGGACATTGAATATATTGTGGTTTGACTTTTAGTTTCATTGAACCCTCTATTTTAACTTTGCTTTATTTCAATTTAAATGTTTTTTAGACAAAAATTGTGAAAAAAGAACTGAAAACAAGATAAAAATTTCACCACAGCGGCAAATCGAGCCGTCATACATATTTAACTTTTAAATTTTTTGCGCAGCTAACCGTGTAGCTATTTCCCATACGGTTGAAAGTATTCGAAAGTGGTATTTATATGGAGTTCGGCTTTTTTTAAACATAACTATCAATTTTTTTATCAAACTGAGCGAATTTAAGAAAATTATAAGTGCATTTGAACTTATTTTTCAACGTGAAACGTGAACTTGGCGTTCAGCATTTCAGCTTTTATATTTATCATTGAATTTTTTCAGAATTTTGATTTTTGGTGGAATAGTCCATATATTTCCTAAAAATATTGCTTTTGAAGAATTAATAAGTTATTTCTCTTTTGTGATTAGTGGTGGAATAAACTGATGGTCCAAAAATCAATATTTCACCGCGAAATTCAAAATTTTGTCTTTAAATAAGAAGTGAGAAGGTACCGGGAGGTCTTCTCTCATCGTTTGTCGACAATACAACAACTGAGCAGTAATCCATTTAATTATTTTAACACAAGTTTAAACAAAAACTAATAGTTGCAGCCGTTATCCCTTGAGTACTTATCTGGATTACTGCACACTTTCTGGGTCACAGTTCCTGTGTGACAAACAAGTTCCTGTGTGACAAACAGTTCCTGGTTGACAGAAAGTTTCCTGGAATACAAGTTCCAACGGAATAACAAGTTTTCTGAGTATAGTTTCCCTTATACAGTTCCTTCGATACAAGTTTTTCTGGAATCATAAAGTAACCTAGATACAGTTTCCTGAAGACCGGTTCCTGTAGACATTCCATAGAACCACATCAATAGCTAAAGTTTCAACATCAACTGGACTTATGTTCACAAACATTTGTTTTAGGGTGTTAAGTATTTTATATTTTTTTACATTGTTCACTAACCCTTCTTTTTTGTGTAATTTCATTATAAAGATTATATACATGTTTTTTATCTAGAGAGTTTTATTCACTATACAGGAACTATTTTTTTTATTTACAGATTAAAAGTTAGCTAACCCTTAAATTTGATTAAATATTCAAATAGAAATTTAACTCTTACAGAGTGATCCTGAAAATTTTACAAGTAAATACTAAAATTCTAACGCAAAACAAGTGGGTGTCTGTATTGGTTATCTATACATCCCTGTTTCAGCTCAAAATACAATATGGTAATAAAACTGAACAATACCAGATAAACGATAAAAATTGCGGCAGTGGCGGAGATTACGATATTAGTTCATTTTGTTTATTTAATTAGATTCGGTCAACATTGCAGTTGAAATCAAATCATTCGTTCAGGCCTATTAACAAGTTATATTTTCATTTTTATTAAATTATACCAATTAGGGCTTGACGTCATTGTTTTTCGAAACTAAATAGATTGGTATGTATCTGAGAGACCAAAGTGGGGACCAAAGCGGGCCTATTGAGTTAAATTTGTTGCCGGTAAAGTCTCGGATAAAAAATGAAGGAAATTTTAAACGATTTATGGATTATTGCATGGAGAAGAATGTGGAGACTTTTGCTGTGAATGTATTAAGTACTTGTTTATTTTGCTGGATAATTCAAAACAATGCAGAGTTTTACACTTAGGTGTGTATATTCCATGTTAAAGGCAACTATGAATGTTGAAAATGGTGTAGATATAGAAAGATATACGAAGTTGCGGGAATCCGAAGGCTACAAGACAAAGAAGTCCCGAGTTTTCGAGAAACAAATCATTACAAACTTTATACTGGATGCTCCAGATGATGGATATTTATTTTGCAAAAGTAAATTTTAAATAAGATGAAGTGGAAATACTTATAACTCATACTTTTAGGTTGCATTGATTTTTGGAATTGTGGGTGCCAGTCGCTGCGAAAAGGATGATACTTATCTTGCTACCATAAATTGACTCTAAAAGTTATCATATACCTTTTTTGATTTTGCAGATAATGAAATATTGAATACATTTTTCGCCTTTTCAACGATTTCAGATGAAATGTATGAACAGCATTCGTCGGTCGACATTTCTTATAAAAAGTGGAAGGTATCTACCTTTTTGACTACCGCAAAAGATAGAAACTGCTATAAGACACACGATGATTCTCTTAGAAACTGTCAAATATTCTAAGGAAAATATTGGGTCTGCCTACTTGGTTATTTAAGAATTTAGATTTCTATTGGTCAGTTTTTCAGTTTCATAATGAAAACCTGTGAAAATGTAAATAAAATGTAGTGTCTACTATGAGGCGAATCAAACTGATAGGTAACATAGTGAATGTAAGAAGAACGATAACTGAGGAAAGAGGAGGTGGTGGATTTATTCAAAATTGTAGTAATTTTGCTATCAATGTTAATAACAACTGGAAATATGTTAAAAGTATCATGTAATAACTGTAAATGAATGTTTTTTTTGTTAAAAAATGTCAAATGTTTTATTCCCATTGGGAATAATGATTTTGCTGCCTAAGCGGAAAAATTAATACTTTGCTAATTGATATGTGTCTGCAAAACTAATATTTGCTGTCAATCGGAGAAAAATGGAACAGATGAATTAGCTAAGAAAACATTTTCTCGTAAAAAAAGCAATTTCCAGAGAACGACTAAGCTTTTTGACTATCAAAATCTGTTCAAATGCCATTAATGATGCTACAATCTTACCATGTTTGGTGATTTTAAAATCATTCTGAAAAAAGATACGGAAAAATGTTTTTTTCGCATTTTACTCAACAGTTTTGAGGTTGTGTGAAAAACATTCATTCATATTTTTCTGTCAAAAAAACGTAATTAGCTGGTGTCAGTATTATTTTAAAATCGCTTTCATACATAGTACTATATATTTGGCAACACTGTAAAACAATTCGATACATTTGTGGATTAGAATTGCTGTTCGCGGCGAACATAATTTTTAATGCTTTTACAAGAGTCCCCCATTAAATGGTTGTTCCTCTTCAGAGCTCGTCGTTATATGTTTGGGATAATTGGAGAGTAAATTATACTCTTAACGGTTTCATTTGCGTTAATTACATCAGAATAGATTGAAAAATATCAATTTCGAAATGATAAATTTCCAGCTAAGGAACCTTTTTTTAAAAGGCCTATAAAATGTGGTATGTAATGATTAAATGACACATTAAAAGGATCACCCTGTACACGAATTGGATATTTTAATGAATAGAAAATGGTTTAAGATGGAATTTAAATATTTGAATACTTACTACAAAGAAATTCCTCGTTGTGCTGGGAAAAACAGTTCATTATCCCAAGTATTTTCGTCGCCTACTTCGAAATTGACACTAAAACATTCGCTACTGGATTTCTGTAACAAAATAAATTAATAATCATTGTTTTATTCCACCAAAATCAACACTACTGTAATTGTTCTGTATTTGGACTGAGAATAATTCACAAAAAAATATTGAATAAAATATTGCTTCACGCAAGACAAATTCTCGTCGTGATCTCCTCAACTCTGGAAAAAATAAGTCTCGGTCTCGTGTCATGTCGTGGCCACTTGTCTCGTCTCGTCTCGTCGAAAGAATAAAACAGAAATAAACTTTATCTCTTTGATTACCTATTCTTTTTGAATTGAAAATTATTCCCAAAACAGAATTATAAAATATAATACGACAAAGTTAAGCGGGACTATCTAAATTCTCGTCACGGACGATCTCCTCAACTCTGGAAAAAAATTAGTCTCGGTCTCGTGTTGTAACCACTTGACTCGTCCCGTCTCGCCAAAAGAATGAAACGAAAATAAACTTCAAATGAATTTTTCACTAATATCTACTTTCTCCTAAAATGTAATTCTTCTTAGATTGAAAACTATTCACAAAACAGAATTATAAAATAAAACAGGGCTACACAAAAGACAGAATCATACGAGACTTAAAATTCCCGTCTCGAAAAAAAACTCTCAGTCTCGTATCGTAACCAATTATCTCGTTTCGTCACACTGAAAGAATGAAATAGAGAAATAAACTCTCAAGAACTTTTCACCAACATTTGAGGATTGGAGAATATTAAAAAAATTGAAATAGTGTTCCACTCTACAAGCCAAAATAAGTCGAGCCTTTTAAAAAAACTCGTTGCGATCTGGTCAGCTCCAGTGTTATATTATCTATGGTCAGTTCTGGAGAAAATTTAATAGTCTCGGTCTCTTTTCGTAACTAGTTGGCACGTTTTGTTTCGGTAACTAGTTGTCGCGTCTATAGTCTCGCCGAAAGAGTATGGCAAAGAAGTAAACATTGGAAGGAGTTTCCATTAACATCTTTTTTTTTAAAGTTCATTTGCTTGGAATCAAAATTATCCAGAGAACATAATTTTGAAATAAAATAGTGTTTCATACAAGACAAAATAAGTCTCGGTCTCGTCTTGTAACTAGTTTTCGCGTCTCGTTCAAGGTTTTATTTGATTTTGCCGTATTTTTTTTTTTACAGTAAAACAACTGAGGTGTCAACTCTACACTTATATCATTACTTTTGTTTTTCAACTCGAAGTCAAGCAGCGAAATAGAGAGAAAAGCATTACTAGGCGACAGATTCATATAAATGAGTTTTATACACTTCCCAACTTCAATTAGAGTTGCCGACACTTGATTTAGTACTTTTTGCAAATTTAAAAATACAAAAAATAAGTTTACACTAACAACGTTCTGTGAATAATTAAAGAGACGAGATGGAGAGTTCGTGGGATTTTAAGCCATAGTTTTTTACGTGAAAGTATTTTTATATTTACGGATGCATTCGATTATATACAGGATGTCCCAGTAGCTTGTACCAATAACCTGAGAGATCAGAGAAGGAATGGGGAATGGGAGACAATGCCAGCGTGGTTCAAACAAAACTGGCTGGTATTTCAATTGCCACAAAAGAACTAACCAGAAGAGGAATTTCTTTAGCCAGAAAAGCGGCTGGACTAAACAATATTAAAACCCAGTGATACCTACGGCCTAACGACTTCGATAATTGCGGAAATAGCCAAACGTTACACCCATGCTCAATCCCTTAAGAGATGGGATGGAATAAAAGGATGCAGTCTTGCTTGGATCACCCTGGGCGACCCTGGGAAGCTGGCGCCGAAGAAATATTTGGCGATGACCAGGAAAAACCTACGTTTGACAGTAGGATTTCTGACTGGCCACTGTAAACTGAGGAAACACCTCCATACTATGGGGCTAGTGGACACACCTCTAAGCAGGATGTGTAAACAGGAAGATGAAACTGACAGGCATGTCTTATGCAAGTGTCCGGAGTTATCGTCAATGAGAGAGTGTGTGTTCGGTGAGTCTTGGCCTACACCTTCCGATATAAAAAAGATGTCTCCTAGTGACCTGTCCACCTTCCTGGGAAGGACAGGATGGACGATGACCTAGGAGGACAACCCCTCGGGAGGCTGTACAATGGGTCACATGTGGCATGAGTGCTGTGAGCCTACACTCACCCTCCCTTCTCTACAGATACAGAAGAGAGGAACTAAAATTAATGACCACTCTAATATCTATAAATTCCCAATACACCCTGTATATTTTATGTTATTGGTATAGAGTATCTTTATCAAAGGTTAGATTGAAAATATACATGAGAGAAAAAGAAAAATGATTTATATAAATTCATCTCACGTATTTTTTTCAATATTAAAGTGTGAGATTGTATCTTTTTATGGAATATCGATATTTATTTTTTATGAATAGGTTAAGCAGACGTCAATGGAAAGTATACAATATATTTTTTCCAATCAATCCAATTCACGCGGATAATATTCAAAAAAGAGCCAACAGTCAAAACAAAGATAATATATAATCTTTGGACAAAGTACACAGGTGAAATGAATTTTTATTAAAAAACAAAAGAAAACTAAATGCATCTAATAGATCATGATAATTGATTGATTCGTTCTGACCCATTAGTCTAAAGTTTAGAGTCCTCGGCACCTCAGCCTTTAGTTGTGCCGTAAATATGAAGAGACCAGGGGGTCTATTCTCAAACAGTGACATTTTTGTCGCATGCGAGATTTTACTTTTTTGTATACATCCTTGATTGACAAAAGTATAATCTCGCATGCGACAAAAAATGTCACTGTTTGAGAATAGACCCCCAGTAGCCTTTATCAGGCTCAACAGTCAACGCAGTCTTTTCAATAGGATCTTCTTGGAGACATCCTTCCTTAAATGCTAGAGCATCCTAGTACTCACGACTTACTAAACAATAGAGAAGTTAGGTTAGGGGGAGTATTCAACAAAGGAGCGCCAGAAAAATTGTACCTAGGAGTACTCAAAGTAGTTAAAATTATAAAGCAAACAGTGCTTACCAAAATTTCTCATAAGAATTTTTTCCCTTTAGTCTACGATATATTATGATACTGTACTAGTGCTTTCCGCAATGCCAAAAAATAGTGCAGATCCGATAAATAAAGTCCCTGATACCTTTTTTGTCAGAGTGTCGGCCTCCTCATTGCTCTCCACTTCTTGATGCGCCGGCACCCAGGTCAAAATGACTCTGTTTTCCTTGCCTAGTATTTATGTATAAAAATAAGTTTTTATTTCGAAGCTGAAAGGGTGTACATCTTCGAAACGAATGCTCCTATTGTAACAATTTATATTGATCTGGTCCACTCGTTCCCAAGTTGTTTGTACCAGCTTCCGGGATACCCTGTATAAACCTACTAATTTAAATTCTTAAAGAATAGATTAAACACCACCGAAGTTTCCCACTAAAAGAGATTTTTTAATCAACTCCGATCTACTAAAAGTTGATTTATTATCCACTCTTTTTCCCACTTCTGAAATCGATTCTATTCTTCTTTTTTTTTCTTATTCCCGTAGACCATGAATCCCTCTGCAAATGTCGCTAACCTTTTCCAACCCGTTGAAACGGATGTCATTTATAAATTATGTTTGTGTTCGAAAATGTCTCGGGGCGTTTCTATTGTATTCTACTTATAATTAGCGTGGAAAAAGTTAATAAAATCTTCCAAATTATTTATTCTCTAGGGATTTTTGGATATTAGAAAGTTGTTTCTCCACGACTTAATAATAACGCACAAATTATTTTTACATATTTAGCTACATAATGATATAAATTCTTCACACCAGTGAATAATAAAAAGAATTCACTCTCGTTAGCCAATCACATTATATTATTATCAGAATTCACGCTAAAACGAATTAAAATGAATAAATCAAATCGTCTCTTTAAAACGTCAAATACCTAAGAACGCAAATCGCTTCTGACAGCGCGTCGTTTAAAACGTCAAAATAATTATAAAGTCATAATTTTACGTATTATAAGAGAAAAAAATGGACAACAGTAGCGATAGTGAATATGTACGCCTCCCGGAATTAATTTCATTTATAAATGTAAGGGTTCCGATTAAAAATATGAGTAACGTATATATATTTACTCTTTACATTTTTATAAATATGCTCTATAGCCTAGTGGTGGTTGACTATGGCGCGGACGATCGAGGTTCGAACCTCACTGGAAGTTTTTTCTTTTCAGTCGTGGAGAAAGTATAGTCTTTTACTTGTGTAGTATGGTTATTATTCACTTGGAGGATTCCAAAACTCACCCGCTGCGCTCCCTCGTTTTGGAAACTTCATCCGCGTGAATAATAGCCATCATTCTGCACTCGTTAAAGAATATACTATTCTTTATACTCCTGACGTTTTAAAAATATAAAAAAATGTTATTACTCACCTGAGATCTACTGAGCATATGTTTTCTAGCAGGAGGTACACTACTGGTAGGAGTAGATGGTTCATGGTTAGTCGTAGGTGCTAATATTGGTTTAGTGCAGTCTGGTTCGGACCTTGAATCTTTCAAAGCGACATCTACCGAAGACACCACTCCTTGTCTCATTTCTAAGTTGTCTAGATGATTAAGACTCCGAGATCGAACCTGAAAAAAATAAAATTATTTGAATATAAATTCCAAATAAAAAATGTGCCTCGACGATTCTCAATTTAGATGGTACAAGCAGACGGTTTGTCGAACTTTTCAGATATCGGCAATATTTACTAGTTTCTCATGTTTTATTACCAGTGGGAAAATTTTAGCAGACGTATGCAAAATATGTTGATTGGTCGTCAATTTTCTCTACCATTTCCCAACATTTCGGAGATTGGAAATAATACACAAATGGGACTGTTTTATTCGAACACTTGAAAATTGAATCAAATGTAATCAACAGCAAATTTTAGCAGACATTTTTATGGAATATTTTCTTCATGTGTAAAAAATCCCATGAGAGCAGTGCAATTATCGATTGATTACAGCTGTTACTGCACTGTAGAAACCGAAAGAGCACTGCGATAATTGCATTGTTTACGTATCCACGGTAATCCCATGATCATTAAATCCATGATCCATGAATCCATGATCATTAAAAATAAAATCAGTTTGACAAGTAAAGTCAAAAAATATTTTTAAAAATGTCTCGTTTCGGTTGTGATTCATTGGGAATTATAGAAGATAAAGTGATGGAAAGACAACCAAAGAGCACCAATCACAACAAACAATACGTGTGGCGACAATTTATGAGCTTTTGTGCTGAAAAAAAATATACATTGGATGAAACAACACAAAATCGTATTTTTGGGTCTTTTTATTTTGTTTGCAGCATGTTTTAAAATGGATATTTTGTATTAAAAAAAGAAATAGGAACTTAATATTTAAGCAAATATTTGTATTCGGAAACTACTCCCCCGAATTACATTCCTGCATCAAAATAACCAGATGATTTTGCATTCGAGCGTGTTGTCTTGGAAAAACTACATTCGGTCATTTTCATATTTTGTTAAAAGACCCCTCCACCTTCGGTGTCGGGCTCTTTCTCCAAAATATGGAAATGAACTCATGCAGTTTTTAGACAACACGCTGTCATGCAAAATTATCTGGTTATTTTGATGCACTTGTGCAATTACTTCCGATAATTTGGAGGCTATAATATTTTTATTTAAATTCTAATCTTATTCAGGAAAGGATATTTTATTTTGGTACTAATATTCTAACAGTTGATGTCGGTACTTTATTTATCAATAACGGTTTGAATCGGAAGGAGGACTAAGGCGCGTTCTCACGGGTCAAGTTCAGTTGACCAGCTTTATTTTATCAACAAAAATTGACCACGAATTGAATTAATTTTTTTTTATTATTATTATACAGCTTCAGGTGCTTTGTGACAGCTCTGGCCATTAGCACTAGGTACAATACACACAATATGTTACATTGGTTTTATATATGTAGGATTAGATTAATTGTTGTTCACATATTTCAATAAAAACTGAATCACTTTGATGATGTATTATTTGTAACACCTTTTAGAAATATACCCACTCTTTCATACCAAAATAATTTTGGTATGTACAATTCATCTGATCCCATTCCACTTTTTATTGATCAATGAATGTTCTTTTTTATACATGGTTCTAATAATCTTGATTTTGTTTTTCAAATTAGTAATGGTTAGACCAGGAATTTCCATTTCCATCACAATACAACCCAAAGCATTTTCTCGTGCACCTCTATTTCTATATTTATCCGTTCGATGGTTTCAGAGACAATCATACTTATGATATGATTCCAAAAATTTCATCATAACATTTTCAGTCACTTGAGGATCATTCTACTGGTTTTTTTATACTTTCAGTAAAATTTTATTTCACAAATAAAAGACAAACACACACACACACCACGACCAGTTGCAAGAGAACTACACATTCAACAAATGTTGACAGTCTAGTTCACACGTTTCAAGACAAGTTTCAACTTGAAAACAATTCGTGATGACACATCACTTGATGAACTAAACTTGACCCGTGAGAACGCGCCTTTACAGTTTTCATTCAAATTTTGTTGATCAACTAAACTTGACCCGTGAGAACGCACCTTTAGACATCAGTTCAACCAAAGCCGAGAAAGCGGAGGAGTAGCTTGAAACAACGTGTTTGAGTACCAGAAGAAGACCCGTGATGTCGGAACGAGTTGATCAGAGCGAAGGAACAACTGATCGGAGCGAGGAGAGGACTCGCTGAGGAAGCCAAAGAAGAAGCAGAAGGACAATAAGGAGAATGGAAGATAAAATGACAGGATTGAAAAAAGATATGGATAACATGGCAAAGGGAAATGGAGACTAGAAGCAGAAGTAGGTCTGAGAACGTCCGGAGGAAGACATGAGATGAACTTCACGGAAGAACAGAGAGAACAAAAGAAAGCCCAAGGTAACGCCAACGAAGAAAAAATGATGGACGAAGCCATCGAGGAAAACAAAAGGAAGAGAGCACACTACGGAGCATCCACCATTGGAGCTCCAAGCACCGGCGGGGGATACAGACGAGGTTCATCAGCATCCGAAATGGACTGTGAAGATTTCATGCGAAGAAATAGGAGATTACAGGCCCCTAAGCAAAGAAAGGAAGGGAGCAGTACAAATCTGCGAAATATATTACTGGCACGGAGAGGGAAGACATATGGGTAGCTATTCTTGATAATCATTCTATCCGGTGCTTCTCTCGTACGATAGGTTCTATCCCGTGCGATCTATCGACTCCCACGGTCGAAATCGACTAATTCTTGAACCTACATGTGAACGTTCAAAATTATTGCGTTGTTGCCATCATGATTTGATACAAAAGATATACTTTTTAGTTATTTTCAGCCTCTTTTTTTGTACGATTGTCATAATCTTCTGTCATTAATTATTTTTCATATTTGTTATGTTATAATACCAATAATAAAATAGGTAGTCTGCTTAGTAAATCAATAAGTATTAAAATTGGATAAAAATGCATTTCACTCCTTACAAAAAAAGTGCACCCACAAACAGCATGCTTCCAAGCGATGGTCATATAAAAACCTGGAGCCCCTATCTTCGTCAATTCGTACTTCCTCCTCTGCCTCCCATAAATCCTTCATCATTACGTGCCAAAAATAATAGTTCTCATGTCCATATTGAAACACCGATTGAAAACACTGAAAACCAGTAAAACTCACTACAAAGTATTTTTTTCAACTCTATGCACATGACTTTAAGATACAAAGAAACAGAGAACTGACAGAATAATTAGGGAATGCATAGATAAATGGTAATTATATACTTATTTTTCTATAACACAATGGAAACAAATTCCCATAAAAAAAAACCTCTTCACTGCGTAAGCGTCAACTCATTCGACTTTACTCCTTTATTTCGGACCATACGATCCGGAGCGTATGATTTTTATGAGATTAATAATATCGGATCACGGGCCAAGAATATAACGACGATCGCCTCATGTGATCATTCGCCATAAATCTATGCCGTTCATTGTTCAAGAATAGACGTCCTGGTGGAGCTGCACTTAGAACAAAAAGAGAAGATCAGGAAACACATACAAAACGTGAAGATAGGATGGGAAAAGGGCAAAAAGAGGGAAATGGTTGTAGTGCTACAACTGGTAGGGATTCTACTACGGACAGACGACATGCAGAGTAAGCTCCAAGTGCGTCAGGTATAGGAGACCACACTGCCCCAACGAATGCCCAAGACCAACGGACAAGCCAGCAGCCTGCGCAAGCTGTCAGATGCATTTAGCACCCAAACCAACCCCAAATGCAGCAAAGCCAGGAACCACATACGCTCGAGCGTCAAGCAAGTGACAAGACAGCATGTGTCAAAATTGTTAGCATAGAAAGAGAGTCGGTAATTCAACTGGAGACAGCTATAACAGTTGTAGATCGTCGGATGAGAAGCAGGAATAAGACCGCTGGAGATAATATCGCAGTTGTTACACAGTGGAAAAGAATATCACTAGGCTTCAGCTAACAGCCAGTTTGGCTGGGGACAGTACAACTATGATAAGGTCCCATCGGATAAAAAGTGGAGGGTGGTTCTTCCTGGAAGCTATTGCTCCTAGAGGGAGGTACGGACTAAGTCTCGCATTCACGCTAGACTGGTTGAAATGTTGTTTATTGAATTTATTTGATAACTGAGGGTTGTAACAATTGATTTATCAAGAGATCTTCACGCAACATGTCATAAACTAATGGTTGAAGCAACCCCTCTTCCGTTAAGTTAACGAATTTTTTTTGCTACAACTTTTCAAGAAGTCCTTCAACTTTCGATTTCGATAAAAAGTGAGGGTGAAGTACGACTGAAATTTTGAAGTTGTCATCATCTTGATATTTTTTTGCCGAGAGACATTTTCCTCGGTATTTTTGTAATTACTTGCTTGTCATTCAATCATCTGAGTGATGAAGCGAATGCCGATATTTCACAAGCGACTTTATAAAAAAAATACGTTCAAGAATAACCGATTGGAAAATAATGGAATAAATAAAATATTCAAAATTAAATACATAACGGATGATTTCAGTTTTATTTAACACTGGTTTTGCTTAGATTTTCCGGGTATAAAGGCATTTTTAACATTGATTATGCATCATTGAATATGTATTTTGAATGTAGTTACATCCGAACGCGAATGAGTCAGTTTAACATGGAATCTGAATTGGATGCTGGCCAAACGACTGCAGCAAGCTGGATTATTAATGTTATCATTAAAAAATACATCAAAATTGATTAATAGAGTGCTATGTATACAAAAAATGATTGATGGGGTGGTATGTCAAGGGAAAACAAAATTAGAATAATAAGCAAAGTTCTACAGGGTGTTTTTCGATACAAGAAAGTAAAAGTTCAGTTAATTTTGTCTAGCCCTACAATTCATAAACTTCGTTCACATTGTAGCTACATTTGCTTTCGATTGAATCAAAAACGATAAATGGGACGGTTCGTATTGAATGAAATATCTTCTAGCGCCACATTGCCTGTCGCTTTGCTCACGTTAAAACGATTATTCTCTAAAAGTTCCGCAAGCAAACTAGTGGAAGTTGCTCATTTTCAAAAGGACTATGGAAGAATAGCAACGATAATGATGAAAATAATAATGGAATCCCTATTTGCGGTTCTTTGAACATACCCATGAATCACGTTTAAAAGGCAGAACAATGGACCACTCAGCAGAAAATTGTAAGGAGATGGCGTTTTCTTGAACTAACGAGGGAAATTAGTCATGGCTTGAAAGATAATGATGGGAGTAGATATTCATCATGTAATTTTTATTGGATGAAAAATTATATAATTAACTCAACATAATGAATTCATCAATGTTGGATTTAAAAATAGAACGCTACCATGTATGTATGTATGTATGTATTTTGGGGTGACATTCACTGAGACCTAAATGTTTCTGAGGAGAGTCTCAGAAACTAGTAGCTCCGTTAGTCCTATTTCCCGGAGGAATTTTAGGATATCTGCAGGCTTCAACTTAGGTAAATGTTCCTCTTCTATCCAGTAATCTACCAGATGCTGTGCTCTAGGATTCTGTAGTGCAGTTGGAAAGTATGTGGATGGAGGTTTCTTCTTCCATGCCACAAAATCTACATTCTTCTTCCTCCACTATTTTGAACTTTTTCAGGTGCTCATTCAGGCGACAATGTCGTTGTAGTCACCCAGAAGAGTCTTTGATTGTCTAAGCCCTACTAGATCTTTCCAATTGTCAGATCTTCTCGTTTTCTCGGCTTTACCAATTTCTTCCAATATTACATTGGGGCTGATTCCGCAAAAGTTTGTCTAGGTATTCCCACTCCATATTGGAACACAAGAGCTCAGTGCTTTAATGGCTGCTTGACTATCCGACATTACGATAATCCTTTGTCTTCTGTATCCTTTATCAATATTGAAATGGGCGCACTTCTTTATGGCGTGGATTTCCGCTTGGAAGATACTTGGGGTTTTTCCCAAGCTTTCGGATTGTTTGGTTCCTGGCCCGAACACTCCTATCCCAGTTCCTTCTATAGCTTTTGAGCCGTCTGTGTACCATTGAATGGCATTCTTTCCAAGTCTGATACGCTACCATCAGAGACTAGTAGTTTATTTTGACCTATTCACCGAACGGATTTTTGTCTACTAGGTTTTGTGCCCAATGATACTGTATTGCTATGCAATCCGCAAATATAGTTAGGTATCTTTTTTCATTTCACAGAATCTACATATTTCTTTCTTGATGACTTGCCCATTCAGGCGACAGTGTCTTGTTAGGACACCTGTCAGAACACATGCAGATTAACTTCATTAAAGTCTGATAGATGCAAAGAAAAACCGCATGTTGACAAAGACCACGCGTGATCTATTCTAAATCGACTGCGTATTGGACGACTCATATCCAATCATATATCCTCTTGCCAAGGTGATTCAATGCTCACGTGATTCTGTTTCAAGCGGTTTTTCTTGAGAATCAACCGAGTTTAGATGTACACTAAGTAGCTACCTTGGTAAAACAAAAAGAAAAAGAATTGAAGTAAAAATTATCGCTATCGGTAGCACAAGCTATAAATAGGCGATAGCCCATTATAAAATTGAAAAGTGGAAAGAAAACGAAAATAAATGAAAACCAGAAATAAAAATACATGTACAAAATTAAGAATTAAGAATGCTGAACAAATGGGTCTAACTAGATTTTAAAAGCATTAACAGACGGTGGACAGACCACACTGCTAGGTAAATTATTCCAGTATGGAAATATTCTGTTGGAGAGAAAATTCTGTCTATTTTTAGTTTTAAACATTTCTTTCTTCAACTTATATGGATGCCACCTTAATCGAATATCAGGATTTAAAGTAAAAATGGGTGACATATTAACACCAAACATGTTAAATATAGCTCTAAATGTAACTATCAAATCGCCACGTTTTCTGCGTTCACTAAAATACGTTAGTTCGGCTGAATCAAGACGCTGCTCATAGCTAGGTCGTATTTGGCCGTAAGGAAGTCTTGTAGCTAACCTTTGCACATTTTCAAGTCTTTTATGATCGGATGTTGAAGCAGGACACCATACAGGTTCGCAGTATTCCATAAGAGGACGAACGTAAATCGTGTATAACTTGATAAATGTTGACGGTGACACTTCACCAAAGGATCTATGTATTAAGAATATTTGAGAGTTACTCTTCTTGCACACTGAGAGAATATGCTCAGACCAGGACAAGTCTTTGTTTATAATTACACCGAGGTCACATTGCCATGATACGGTCTTTAACAAATGATTGTTCATGTAGTACGCTAGATTCGGATTATTTTTACCTATATGTAGGACGACACACTTATCCAAATTTAGCGGTAATAACCAGTCGGGATACCATTTATACACTGCACTTAAGTCTGATTGAAAAGACAGGTGATTTATTGTAGGGTATATGCTCAGGGAGATCAGCTGTATATAACAGAAATAGCAATGGTCCCAGAACAGAACCTTTGCGGAACTCCACTTAAAACAGGTTTCAGCGAAGAAAATATTGTATTGACGCGCACACAAAATTGTCTTGAGGTAAGAAAGTCAGCTATCCATCTCTTCAAATTTCCTCTGATACCATAATGTTCAATCTTATGTAGTAATCTACGCGTTGGAACCCGGTCAAAAGCCTTGGCAAAATCAAGATAAATAACGTCTGTGGGTAAACCGTTATCAAAGGCTATAGTCCAATCATTTACACACAACAAAAGATTTGTTAAAGTTGAACGTCCTTGTATGAAACCGTGCTGCTGAGATGGGAGAATATTCTGTTGATTCCATGACCTTTCAAACAATAGGGACAAGGCTGATTGACCTATAATTGCTTGGGTCAAGTTTATTGCCTTTTTTTAATATGGGAGTAACTGAGGCAGTTTTCCATATCGGAGGTAGTGTGTGTCTTGAAAGAAGCATTCATTATACGTAGGATGACATAGAGCCTCGGCGCATGATTTCAAAATATGAGATAATATATTGTCCAGACCAGGTAATGAGTTGGATTTTAGTGCCTTAAGTTTATTTTCCACCTGCTGAGAATCAAAGGAGATGATGGAAAGTGAAGCATTTATTCTGTTTACAGTAGTGTATGGCAATGGTGTAGTTGGATCTTCTTGTGTGAATACTTTAGAGAAAGTATTCGAAAGTAGTAGTGCTGATTCTGCATTGTTGGCACATTTATCTCCAGTTTCGTTTTGTAGAAGGGGAACGGAACATACTTTTGTTGTTAAATTTGATCGGATGTACTTATAAATAAAACTTTTTACTATCTGCACTAGCAAAAATGGTTTCTTGATTATTACGTTTTGCATTATTAATTTCGATACTAAGATGATTGGAAAACTGACGATGAGTGAAAAGAGTCACTTGGATCATTGGTTCTCTTAAATTTCCTCCATAATTGTTTTTTGTGTCTTATCATAGACAAAAGTTGTTAATTTATCCTTGGTTAAGTTTCGCTTTTTTAATCATTTTTTCTTAAGTGTACATTTTTATGCAATTGGTAACAGTACTTTGAAATAAACAAATAAAAAAAAAGCATTGAATGACATTGAAGTACCTTTTACTAATGACTTAAAAAAATGTTTTACATTTGACAGCCCTGTGG
Organism: Galerucella pusilla; assembly: GCA_910591695.1. NCBI lineage: Eukaryota > Metazoa > Arthropoda > Insecta > Coleoptera > Chrysomelidae > Galerucella > Galerucella pusilla. The sequence continues at coordinate 274,045 of CAJUYI010000332.1, forward strand.
TAGCTACCCCTCACTTTGTATTTTCAAATGGCACCCCCTGTATATTGTCATTAAAAATTGCGTGTCGTTATATTTGGTGTACAACGTTGAATGTAAAACATTTTTTTAAACAATTAGAAGGGTACTTTGATGCTATTCAATGCAGTTTTCATTTATTAATTATTTTGTCAAATAAGCGAGATATTACCTGTATACGATAACTTTTTTTTTTTTTTTTCCATTTTGGGAGCCGTTCAGATGCCGGGAG
>CAJUYI010000333.1:0-12208 GCA_910591695.1 Galerucella pusilla
TTTAATAAATTAATATTTACACAGAATACAAATATGTTTTCTTGACAAATAATATAATAGTTAACATATAAATACCGGATATCCCAGTTACCCCAAGTCCCCAGTTACCCAACTTTACCTTACTACATATAGAGGCAACAAGCCATGGGGCGCTGTGCAAGTGTTAATGTCCGTCTGAACTCCGGTGAGATAGAAAGAGACAGACGATCAGGGGTTTTTCTGTCTTTGTCTTGCATACAAACTATTAGAGAAATACAGCCTAAACCTTCTACTGTCTATCTCTCTTTTACGTGCTGATGGATTCCGAGCTGGCTTGATATCTCTATCTGTAGTATATCTAGTTGTTATGGTACCTCGTTACCCTTATAGAATCAACTGGTTCAATCAATAATTTCCGGATATACTTTAACTACTATAGTACATTCAATAGCCTTCTTGGTGTGCGTCATCTGAAAATACTTGAGAATTTTCAAAATGCTGATGTTTTTCTGTGCAGTGGGACATTAGAAAAAGACGTAGAACACATTGCCGCTACGAAAAGTACGTCTGCATCCTATTTTGAATGCTGTAAATTCTTCCGATCGATAGGTCGCGCTTGCGCGAAATCTAAACATCAACTAAATAATCAAAGATTAGGGTTAACGTTTGTAATACATTTAAACGGTTCATTATTGTGATATTTTGTTTAGGATTAATCACAGACCTGTCCTTTTTCGATTTCTTCCAACGTAATGTGTTGGAAGGACATCAACAATCGATGACGCACACCACTCTATGACTAACTTGTTTTTGGTTTAACTATTTTCAACGTAAAAAAATGGAAACTGAAGTAGCAAAAAATAAAAACTCTTTTTCTCTTTCAATATTTCAAACTATTCTCCAATACACCTAAATATAATTCTATTGTTTTTGTTAACGTAAATTTTCCCTTCGCTTTTAAATTCGATTTGAGTTCCAAAAATTATAAAATATTTAACTTTTCGCTTTTCATTTTTTACATACATACATATTTCTAACCAATCTTGTATACATTTTTTTCTCAACTCTTCCACACACCTTTTTTCCAAACATTTTTCTTACCAATCTCCTATAAACCTTATTAACAGTTAAACAATTTATTTCATACATAAACATTTTTTCCAATTTACGGTAGTTTCATAGAGGTAATGGTTTGATTTATCTAAAAATTCGCCAATCGTTATCAGTTACTGTCGTTGACAGCCAAACCACGCTTCGCGGCTGCACCAACTGCAGTCTAAGTTAATTTTGATCCTAGAAGGTGCGACGACCGTAAGCGAGCGTTGTTGTATATCGATTTTGGACGCCGAGACGTGTCGAGACGTCGAAGAGCGGCCATTTTAGCTTTTCAGCTGAAAATAGAACATATTGTTTGTTTTTGTTAGGATTTTCAGATTAGTTTTAAAGTGCGGTTTGGCAGACGTAAGTGTGGTTGATCTAAGTGATTGTATTTGATAAAAATTTAGTGCTGTGATTTCATATACATCAAGCGATTTCATTTTCTGACAGATAGGAACGTAAAAATTTTTATTCTATTGATACAAGTGGAAATTCTGGGAATTTTGGTTCGTGTGTGGTAGGTCAGTACATTTTTACTTCCTTATCTACCATTATTTTTGTGGAATAATAGACACCCGGATAAAGTTATCGGCTCAGTCAACTCGCAAACATTATTTTAATGGTATAAAGTATAAATAATTTTGCACAGAAAACAATGATGAATCATTTTTAGTTGGATTTTAATATATACAACCTTTGTTCACCTGAGTGCAGCATAATAAACTGTCATCAGTGACGAGGGCTAGTGATTTTAAAATGAAATAAATACAGGGTGAATCATGAGTAGTATGTTACTCCTACGTTTTATTGAACTATAGAAATGTCAGTTGACTATTAAAAAGTGTCTGCTACCATTCTTTACTAATTCGTAAGAGAAAGGTAATTTTGACTGAAATTTCTTTTAGATTTGTCATATATTTTGGTAAAATATGTACCTACCACTTAATTTATAAAATAGAGTCGAAAAATTTATTGAATTTCCAATACAAATTAAATGTAGGATGCAAAAAGAAGAATCATGATTAATGTTGGCTAAGAAGTACAATCATGTATAATGTTAATTTAAAATACTCATTTATTATAGTCTATAAGGATTAATTCAGTTTCCTGCAAATTAATTTCATTTCAGTACATTGTGCAATGTTATCAATAATAGATGTCATAGGTTATAGTATAGGCCAGTCGGTATGGGACATTTTAGACCAAAAGTACAAGTAATTAGCAATACGACTGATTTTTCTTTCATAAGTACCTCAAAGTATGTAGATTAATATGAAAAAAAGTTTACCAGTCTATCGATTTCCCAAATTAGTAAAAAAAATTTCGAAATTTTCCAATATTTCGCGCGGGGAAGAATGTAGAGAAAAATAAAAAATAACACCGTGTAGGGGAAGTATTTTGCAATAAAAAAGATCTTTTGCGTTTTTTTCTTCCGATCAATGGTTTGTCTGTAAAAAATTCGGTAAACTAAGTATGTGTTCCGCATCCGCGCGACTCTGCTGCACGTCGGAAAAAAATATAAATATTCAACCATTGCTCGGACGAAAGAAACACAGGAAACCTTTTTTGTTGCAAAACACTCCCCCTACACGGTGTTATTTTTTATTTTTCTCTAGATACATTCTTCTCCGCGCGAAATATTGAAGAATTTCGAAATTTTTCTTACTAATTTGGGAAATCGATAGACTGGTAAACTTTTTTTCATATTAATCTACATACTTTGAGGTACTTATGAAATAAAAATCAATCGTATTGCTAATTACTTATAGTTGTTACCCCTATCGTCTGGCCTAGTATAATACCTTACATATCTTCTGTATGTTCCTTGTGGTATATTATTCATTCTTTTTTTTTAATTTCTTGGGAAATTAAACCACAATATTTTTGAATTCTTTATTTCAACGTTTCGGTAGCGTTCCAGCTACCGTTGTCAAGAAAAAATAGGTAGAAATTAATTTTTTTATCCCTAACTGACACAACAGAAAAAATTTGACAACTAGACAATCAAAAAATTATTTTGAAGTTTAAGACTGCAAAATTTTGTTATCAAATTTTTATTAAGGTCCATTCATAGTAGATCATATCTGTGGCAAAATGTGAAATGAAACACTTCATTTTATGACATTCCAACGATATGATAGTCTACTAGAAATGGAATCCAGTGAAGTCTTTGAAAATGAAAGAAGAAAGACCGATTACTAAGAAGCAACAACTACTTCCCTGGCTATATGCCACGAAGGACATTGAATTACACTGCAAAGTTAAACGGGGTTGGTATATCTGGTCAAAATATTAAACATCAGGCATCACATCAAATGTAACTTTTGACGATGGTATGTCAATATCGAAATAATTATCAAAATATCTGAGAATTTTTATAGTTTTTCCATTAAATATTGGAATTAATTATATTTTATCTCGAAAACATACTACAATCATTGTGAAATTAAAGTGGAAAGACACATTTGCAAAATTATTATATCCATATTATTATGCGTTTTTCGTATTTTATTCAACTCAATAAAAATAGTTGCGCTTGCAATTTCGCATTAAATTCCTGGCCTACATTGTTCTATAAACATTCTATTTATCATTTTTGAAGTGGTTAATTAGAGATAACACCTAGCTATGTCATAAATAGTGAAAAATATGTAATGCTCTAAAGATAATTCAGGTGACTAATATAATGGAAAATGAAAATTCGTTCCAATATATACAGGGTGGTTCGTAAGTAATAGACCAAAGTGAAATGAAAGATTCTTGGCCTAAAAATATTCCAATCTGACGCAACTTCTTAGATAAAATATTGATGATGAAAAAGATACAGGGTGGCAAATTTGAAATGTCAAAAATGTTTTTTCTCGGTAAATTGAAAGATTTTGAATATACAAAGGTAAAAATTTGAAGATAGGGGTTTTAATACCTGGGAAATCATAATATGTTATGTATTTTCTAGAGGGCGCCACAAAACCTATGTTGCTGGTGTTACGTTATTTGTATACTATCCAAAATCTTTCAATTTACTGAGAAAAAAAATTTTTGGCATTTCAACTTTGCCACCCTATATCTTTCTTATCATCGATTTTTTATTGAAAGAAGCTGCGTCAGATTGTAATATTTTTGGGCGGAGAATTTTCCATGTCACTCTGGACCATTACTTACGGACCACCCTGTATAAATTGGTGATATTGACGATGTTTCGTACGAATTGTAATACTTTGCAGGGATTAATAGTTGTGCTCTCATGCGTCAAATACATATTTTAAATTGCTATTAAAATGGCTTTTTACGCTATGAAAACATTATGGTAATCCACAGCAAATTATTTGCTTGGAAATATGCAGAGTGGACAATAATAAACATCTCTCATTCATAAAAGTATTCTCATTTTGGACGGGAGACGGGAGTCGGGAAGTCGTCAAATATTTTTGTTAAAATAAGCTACAAAATTTTATAGAAAAAAGTGATTTGTCGTGTTCCTATTTGTGAATAGATTTGGTATAGCAACAAACTATTTCAAAATAAAGATAACAGATTCAAAATTGTTTATGTTATCTAATCATATAATATGTAGTGTTAAGAATAATTCGGTAATTTAGGTATTAAATAATAAAGCACTGTTTAATTTAGTTTATTTCTCTTATAATTGACCATGTCACAGTTCCGGAGGGGAACGAATCACCTTCCCTCTCTGCCACAATCGTGTTCATGAAACCTTTATTTTTCATACGAATATACACACACAACCTTGATGGGCCCGTCCCACCCAGGATGTTCCTCTCTAAGCGAGGTACATCTCCGGGGAGGACCTTCACCACTTCCCCCCATTTTATCCGATGGGTCTCATCGTCATAGTTCGCGTCTCGGCGTACAACTCGTCACTAGCTAAAAGAGCTAGCAGCTGGGGGGCGAGGCGTCTTCTCTTGGGCCGTGTAACCTCGGTGGTTTTTTCTTCGGCGGTCTTCCGTTGTGTCTGTGTTTTCCGTTGTGTGTGTTTGCGCTGCCTCTACAAAGTGCGTCCTCAGCCGGCAATTTCGGCTGAAAACCTTATAGAGTGTGTCTTCTTTTCTTCTTTGTCACCTGTTCGAGGATCTGTTGTTTTGTTGTTGTCGTCGTTGTTGTTTTCTTGTTAGCTGCGGCTTGGGCGTAGATGACTCCTGTCTTCTTTACTGCTGTTGCTGTTGTCCTTGTCTTCTGGTTGTTTGGGGCTTTTGGGCATCCTTTGTAGTTTGCCGGGTGTTCTCCCTGGCAGTTTGCGCAGGTGGCCGGCTTGGTCTTCGATCGTGGGCAGTCGTTGGATCGGTGTGGTCCTTCGCACTTCACGCATTTCGTGTTTACGTTACACGTATTCTGTCCGTGGTGGAAGCCTTGGCAGTTGTAGCACTGCGTCGGCCCTTTTCCTCTTCTTTGTTCTTCCCACCTGATCCTCACGTTCTGGATGTGTTGGATTTTCCGGATTTTTTCTTTCTCTTCAGGCTCCTGCTCCACCAGGTAGATGGGTAGCGGTCTTCTCTCTCCGAATCTGGAATGAAGTTGGGTTAGTCGTTTTATACTTACCCCTTGTCTCTCGATTTCTTCCTTGATTTCCTTGGTGTCCTCGCAGTGCGTTAGTCCTCGGATGACGATCCTTGCCATCCTTTCTTCTTGTGGCATATACGTATACCACTCCACTTCTCTTCTTTCTTCTCTCAGGTACCTTGTGAGGTTCCTGTAGTCCTCTGGTCCGTCGCAGGGTATTTTCACTCCGAGTCTTTCCCGGATTGTTATGAACCTCGTCTTTATGTTCCTTCTTTCGATTTCTTTTCTTACGGAGCTCCAGTGGTGGATGCTCCGCAGAATAGCGGGTGGTGGTCGGTGCGTCGTCGTTGTCTTCTTGTTTTCGCGGATGGCCTCGTCCATCATCGCTTCCTCGTTGGCTTTCTTCCGGGCGGCAGCTTCTTTTTTTTGTATTTCCCCGATGGATATCACTTCCGTGAAATCCATCTCCTCTTCTTCACTCTCTTCGTCTTTTCTTGGGGATTCTGTCCTCTGCGTCTTTCTGCGGACGCTTTCTGATCGGTTTCGGCTTCTCTTCTCCTCTTGCATTTCTTCCATTGCTTTTGCCATACCCTCCATGGCTTTTCTTAGTCCTGTCATTTCCTCTTTCATGCGCTGGATGGTTTTCCTCATCTCTTCTGCGGCTTCTTTCGCTTCTTCTGCTTCTTTTTCGGCCTTGTCCCTTTCATCTCGGAGTATCTGCCTTATTTCCATTTCTTTCATCATTTTCGTGCTTTCTTCCTGAATTTTCATGACTTCTTCCTGTTGCTTTGTGCTTTCTCGCACCACCTTCTTTGCTTTCTTTATGGCTCTTGTTGCCTCGTTGTCTTCGCTGTCCGAGTCCGATGTTGTTTCCATTGTCCTCCTTGTCCTGTTGTTAGCTTGGCTGCTAGCACGGCTGTCGTTCTTCTTTTTGGGTGGCATCTTAATAGTTCCTGTCCTCCACAGGTCCTAAAACATACAAAACATCTATCAAATCCGGACTTAAGAAATAAAAATATTTTTCAAGACTTTCATAAATAGAAAATAAGTGTTAAAAAACACTATTTGCGTTTAAAACGCTGTTTTCGTCGTTTTCGCTTGCTTCTGAGTATTCAAGACAAGTCCTTTCTACTCGGCTGCTCGATGTCGACTCTCCTACTGCTAAATACGAATATACTATGTTATACCATAGTATATAAACAAAGGAATAGTAGTTTCACTCTAAGCTCCTCCCAATTCGATGTCTATCTCTCTCGGTCTCCGTCTCCGTCTTTTCTGGTATCCTGAAGCTCCTAATCGAGCGATAGACAGATACCGTGTGTCTTTTGTAGTTTGAAGGTACGAGCGGAGTTATTAGTATACCGGCTGGACTATCTTTGCAGTGAATTATTTAATTATTATTATTATTACAGTATATTTTTTATTGAAAAGAAAATGCCACGAGCCACGAGTGTGTTGTGTGAACAGTTGTAGGAGTAGAGATGGGGTAAAAATATCTTCCTTCAGATGTTTTTTCTCACTGGTTTGAGTTACCCGAAGGAGCTACCAATAAGATGTATTTGGATACATTTTACAATTATGAAAAAAAAAGGAATTTAGACTGTCCAAAAATCAACTGACGAGCATATGCTTACAAATAATTTTCAGAGAATGAAAGTAAAATATGCTTCTCCTCAGAATTTTAGTCATTCTGTTGCAGTTGCCCTTAACACATATGTTGATTTTAAAGTTTTGCCTGCAGATGCCTAGATAACTGCTAAATTCATTAAAACAATGATTGATGTTTTTGATTTATTAAATTCGTTCCATTTGAATAATTTCAATGCATTTATGGGTACCCAACAACAGTTTCAGTTATTGGAAGAAATTGAAATTTGCGTGTGGTTAATAGTGAAGGAAAAATTTTTTTTTTATTTAACCAGTTTTTACAAATTCAAAAGAAGAGGAAGATGGCCTTTGGTCAATAGCTACAAACAGTGTACTAACACCTTAATGCTATTTCTTTTTTCCCAATTTCATATAGTAATGACAATGCCATTACTATTTACTCCTACTGAACGGTCTTATGTGACCTTTTGTTCTATTTGAGAAGAAGATGCGGCAAGAGGTTCATTTCAAAATGCACTCAGGGTCAGTAGGAATACACAGTTGGATTAAATTTTCAGCTGCCGCAAAATCGCAGTCTTTAAATACCGAACGATCAACCGGCCAAACTCCAGTAACTCTAAATCCATTGATTGCGTTCTCAATTGTAGCCGCTTTCGAGTAAGCCTCTGTACACAACCCAGCCACCTGGTACTGCGTAACACACAGTCCGGGATTTGATCTTAGCCATTTCTGTATAGCTTTGTTAAAGTTAATTTTCAGTGGAAACTTTTATCGAGGGGTTGTAGTCGATGAGTAGTATTACCAGGCAACTGTAACATTATTACGCCATGTTCCCTGGCCATTTCAATTGCCTCTAGATTCTTCGAATGTGTAGTGTGTCCATCCAAAACTAGAATTACTTTTTTGTCAATGGTTGGTTTCACAATTTCAATGAAATTCCTGATTCACTTTTGATGTAAGCAGTTTCAGAAATTTCGACTAAACTTCCACAAAGTTCCCAAACGTAGTGTTCACTCCACGCTCGCCACTAGACACTGAACCAATTTGTGTTTTCCCTTTCAGATCAAGTACCTTTTGACGTTTATTTTGGACAATACATAGACCTGATTCATCTACATTAAAAAAAAAAACCATGAACATTCTCTTTATTGAATCCCTTAACCGTTGCAGTGGGTTCTCGCAAACTGAGTTCTGGATGGCGAACCTTGAATCCATAATACCATTTTTTTCCCGCTAATTGGGTTTGCTTATTAAAATTATGGGGTATCTCTATGGTTTTATTCAGCTATCTGGAAGGCTAATTTCCTCACATCAGTTATTGTCAATCCAAACATTAGGCTTTCAAGACACAAGATGTGGTCAAGCAATGCTTTTTCTACATCTTCCGGTAATGTGGTTTGCTTCCCGATGATCTTGACTTCTCCATTAGCAGAAATATTTGTCTCCTTCAGATGGCGGTTGAAAGTAGGTTTAGGAATGTTATATGTGCGGCAGCAATTGTTGAGCCCCATATCTCCGTTCCGAAAAGACATAAGAACACGATGCATATCATCTTCGGTCCACGCTCCATCTTTCCTTTTAGACATCTAGAACACATACGCATACATGTGCATCAGAAATTAAGTATCGTTTCAAAGTAACCGGTACGATCAAGGGAACCTTAAAATGGCGGTAGGATGTAGGAACCTTAAAGTGTTACGACGAAGGCAACTCGTCGTCGTGGCGGGAAATATAGAAATCCTGACCCACAAACAAAACTACGGCGGAAACTGGATGACTTTTCATTAAATTAAGTGTAATAAATGGGTATACGTACTAAAGTGAGTTACTCTTACCGTAAAAGGATCTGTAAGCTTACGAAAGATGGTGAAATATGACATGGAACCAGCCACAAATACATACACTAATATGAAACATAAACCACTACAAACAAACACGTGCAACTTTTGCTACTGACTCTCCCCAATAGCAAGTACGTATTGTCGCCGCTTAAGTGCTCTAGCATCACTGTTAGTGGGAAAATAGGAGCTGGTACGATGAAGGATACGGTACGATCATGGCAACTCTCCTCTACGTACGCTATGTTCGCTTTGTTCGCGATGCATTTCAAAATTAGCCATCGGTATTTTACACGTACCTGACCACACAGACACTGATACGCTTTGTCCGCTATGTTCGCGATCTAAGCCACGTCGCCCAATGTTTGATTTTCGGCTATATTCAACACATCGCGAGGGCTGGCGCGGTGATTTTTGCTTCATCCCGAGGCCACACAGAGCAGTATGCTAGATAAGCTATAGACGCTATGGACGTTAAGTATCCGATGCTGCTCACTAAGTTCAGCGTCCACACGGAAAGCTACATACTTGAGTATATCTTTTGCGTTTTCGCCTAATGTTTGGATTGACAATAACTGATGTGAGGAAATTAGCATTCCAGATAGCTGAATAAAACCATATACCCCATAATTTTAATAAGCAAACCGTACGTAGCACTCCGTGTGGCCTCGGCATCAATGTAGTGTGATCTGTCGAAGGAAAATGTCGGTAGTTTATTTTCTGCTTTTCAATATCCTTTTCAATAATGCCTAACAATTGGTCAAACTGCTGCGGGCTCATTCGAAAATATTCTCTAAACTTCATCTCTTCTCGCAACTGAACTACGAGATGATGAAATTCACCGAAATCATTTCTCATTTTGTTTACTTCGTGGACTCATTTTCTTTTAAGTTTATTTTTGCACAACGATAACAATAAAAGCAACTCGTCGTCATCGCTATCACTATCCCATGGCACCGTGCTTGGTAACATCGTGAAATACAACTGAGTCTAGACTGATTGCGAAAACGCAAAAGATATACCGTAAAACCTTACAACTTTGCCCATGTGTAAGGTTATAAACATGTTTTTTTTTATAACTCCCGAAACATTCTAAAATCGTTCCGACGGTCGCAAACGTTCCTTAGCAAGTCATTTCAAGTTGAAATGAGAGTTGAAATTTTCAACTCTCAGTAATGCACTAACCACTGCCGGGCTGGGCTGTATTGCTCTTCGGAAGTAGGTAGGGAAATTTAGGCTGGTTTTTGTCGATTCTTAACATGAAAAGCTAAGGTTTGCTGTGACTTTGTTTATCAATAATATTTCACAAGATTTGGTGTGGGAGTACCTTGATGTTTTTTTACCAACGTGATTTTGTGTAATTTTTGCTGAGTGTATTAGAAAGTCCTTACTGGCGATAAGAAGAAGTGGGCAATGTTTTCACATGAATTTTCGGAGTTTTTCGTTCGAGAAAAAGTTTTTTATCGCCAACCGTCAGTAAAACCGTCAATTATCAGATTGATTTTCGGAAGTAAACAAACAGTCTACATATGCGTCTGGTAAAGTGACATATGCGTCTGTTGATATATTTTGACTTTGACATTACTCGAAAATCATCATCTGTCAGTGTCACGCTTCTCCCTATTACGGCTCGATAATAGTTTTCTTGCGATTCACTTATAACAAATTATTGTTGGAACTCCTTTGACTTCAGGAATTAACTCTTATAATGCTTCAGGGTGTACCTCCAATTTAAATATAACAGTATATAACAGTAGATTTGTTCTATGTGTGCTGTTTACTTTGTCATAATAAAATGCTATGAAATATACCTCAGTTTTTTATATTCTGAATTCTGAGCAGTTGGCGATAAAATTTTGTATGCACTCGCCTGTTATTCGCCTCGCTTCGCTCGTCTCATAATTTCAGACTCGTCCGATAAAGAATCACTTTACTGCCTTGGTACATAAATAACTATTTTTTCACTTCAAATTTTGTTTATAAACAATAATAATAATAATACTGTAGGATAATTATAGTAATGCTTAAAATGAAAACTGATTTATATTTTTGCAGTATGGCACGTGGTAGGTACTGATAGGAGAAAGTTGGGAGCGCGCCATTATAAAAACTATAGTGAGCAAACACTTTCACAGGCTGTATATGCTGTGAAGAGTGAAAATATGAGCTCCCAAAATATTGTTGATTTTTTTAATATTTAAATGGGAACGATACGTTTTTTTTGTTCAGCAATGAAACTGTATTAGTTTTTTTTTTATTTTTCTATGACAAATATTATTTATTATTGGTTTGAGAGTGAAAACTGTTAATTTATTTTAAGTTTTTGTGATATTCCCTTTTTTTTCTAATGCAAACACCTTTTATTATAAGTATTCAGCCATTTTTTCAACTTTCATACATGCAGAAACTTTTTTAAAAACATAATATGAGGGCAAAGTTGTAATAAAATGTTTTAAAATTGCTCAACGATGTTTTTTAAATGAGTGGGCATAGTTGAAAAATTTGCTGACAACTTTGCCCACCCCCTTTTTATTTTTTTTTCGGATACTTTCTATGAAGATATCGAAACAACACTGGAACTAACGATTCTTGATGCAAAAGCATAACTTTTGGGATAAGCGCAATTACCAAAAAAAATCTCACAAAAATATATTAACCAAATACAATATTTTCGTGGGCCCGTTGTAAAGTTTTACGGTACTCAAGTATAAAGCTTTCCGTGTGGCCGCTGAACTTAGCGAACATCGGATACTTAGCGTCTACAGATATCTAGCATAGTACTCTGTGTTGCCTTGGCATCAATATCGATTCATAAGTGGCCACAGGCCATGGCAGAAGTAGTAACCAAATGTAACATTATTGTGAAAAAATGTATGGTTATAATAAGTGATTTACATCAAATTTGTTAATCGTTTTAGAATAAATAAGTATACAGAAAATGCAAACACAGAAGTTTTGATATAGGTATAGACATGCCATTATATTGTATGGTATTATAATGTAAAAATATAAAACAAAATAAGATTTCACATGGAAGATAAATTATCAACAAAAAAAACAAGCCTTGATTTTGTTTATAATCTAAATAAATGACAAATATGGCAATTAACTTAATATCTTCTGTATGTTCCTTGTAGTATTACTTATTCTTTTTTCTCTTATTTTTT
>CAJUYI010000333.1:12608-24352 GCA_910591695.1 Galerucella pusilla
ATCTATTATTATTGTATTGGTTTTTAGACTCACCTTATCCTACATATATTGCTACATAAAAACATACTTGCACATATAATTTCGATAACAATATAGAAAATAAGAATCATTTGGTTAAACAATAGCTCAATATTTTTATTAATGAGTACCTACTCCATAAACAGAAGCTAAAACTTATATTTATATATTATTATAATATTTGTTAAGCTGTTGAATTAACTTGAACAATTCATAAATTGAGTTGAACAATTAAAACTTTGTCGAAATAAGTCATAAAAATAAACAATAATTATTTGAGATTCTTTGGTTTCACTTTTTTGCGTGTAGTTAACATTAAATGTACATTTTTTGAACAATTTTCTCAGTGTAACTTGATCCGTTATCTGTCAACGTCAGTTTGAAGGTCACGAAATTTTGCCCCCAAAACATCAAAGGATTTACGCCGGCTTTCGTTTGGCTGGTGTATTCTGTGGTTGCATTAAAAGAGCTGTGTGAAACGGGTGGAAATATGACCAATCGCTAGGCAGCAGAAATGCCAACTTAAATTCAAATTGCTCCTCTTACGACACACACAAGTGTTGATTTGACTCACGATCGACTCGCGTCAAGATTCTGCGTTATAGAAATACATTCAGTTCAATTGAGCCATCTACACCAAGAACGCGCTCGAGTTATTGGCAACGGGAAGTCTTTCTACAATGAGCGTTCGATGATACAATGGACATCCGAGAATGATTGGAAAATTTTGAGGATCTATTCGCAGTATGGGAAAAAGATAGTATCTTCGCTAATACACACTTCATTTATAGAGTGAATCAATTACTTTTGATTCTAAACTCTTCTTTTTCTATTCATTTTTGCAGTTGAATACACAAATACGGAAGTCTCTATTGCATTTATCATGACGGTGCACTATGTCACTAACGATAACGCGAGCTACGGAATCGCGTTTTGCTTCTACCTATTGGATAAATCAAGCATCGCGCCAGACAAATCGCTCCACCAAGCAAAAATTAAAAGCCATTCCTCCACTGTTTCGAGGTGGTGGATAAATTTTGTGGGTTTCCAAATGACAGCTTAACCTCAAAAAGTAAATATTTGAAGCGGTTATAGCCATATAGCGAATCATTGAAGAAATGGACGAATGAATAGATATCAATTTAGAATGTGATAATAGAGTTGGAATGAACAACAACTGCGTTTTTTTGTGGCACTGATGAATCTAGCATGACGGCGCAGCGGAGACTGACGTTAGCCAACCATTGGTTCATAAATAAATTAACAAACGTGCTTATAATGTTTCAATGAAATTGACAACAAAATTTATTGTCAGTGTTTAAGTTTTTGTACGAATATTTTATTCCTGTGGTATATTTTGTGGTAAGATATTTCATTAATAACTATGCAATTATAATAATACATCCTTTTATTTCATTTCGGCACAGATTCCGATTATATATAGCAATCTGAACTGTTTGTTAAAGTTCTTATTCCGATGATACAGCTGCTTTTTGTATCACAAACTGTCTTACTTAGCCGGAGAAATATTTATGGATTCTTTAGAGAATAATTATCTAAACAACTTTTAACTTTAAGCAATTAGTATATAATCCAGTTAAGGAGGTGAAGTGTGGGATAATTATTTCGAAAATAATGACAGCTACTTAAAGTATATTGAATTTCGTTAAGAAGAGTGTGGGGGGACAAAAATATACCAAAAAGACCTAGTTATTTAAAAAACTCCCGGTTTTTGAAACGGAAGGTTTTCTACCAGCTTTTTATGAGATATGCACCCCTTCCGAGATATTGAGCATGGAAAATTACGATTATTACCCCAAAAAATTCTCATTTTTATGCGATTTCTTGAATTCTACAAAATCTGTTTTTGCTTAAAAAAGCATTAAGCTTGTTGAGATAACAATTTAAATGCGTTTTTTTGTTTTGGTTGATGCAATGTGAAATATGGCCATTCAATATAGGCATTTTACTGAATAGATTGTAAAAGTGTACGATTGCATCTTAAATATCTGGAAAATAGTGCGTGACAAAAAAATATTGAGTTGGCACAAATTACTAACAATTTGAGGTCCATAAGAATTTATTAACATACGGAAAAAAAATTGTTTTTTGAAGCCCTAAGGTAGACATTCAATTTTTAGCCGCTGTGTTTCCCAATAATTTTCATTTTTTTATGATGACCATTTTAAATTTAACATTTAGCTTCTTTGTCCAAGTCAAATATTTAATCCCGACACTGGACAGCTGACAACTAGCTGCCAAATCGAAAATGGAGAACTGTTTAAAAAGTGCATATTCTTCTGTATTTTAGTCAGCAATTCGAAAGAACAATATTACTTATAGACCAGTTTCGGCCTGTTTGCGCTCTATCAGTACAAGGTAGATATCATCCGTCCAGAAGCTCTGCCAATTTAAATTCAAATCGCTCCTCTTAGTTTAAAAACAAGGTAAAGTACAAATGAGAAAGCTCGTTTAAACAGAGATGTATTATGGTGTGGTACCACTAGCGTCAGTGCCGTCAGTTTATTTAGCATTGGAAATGATTTATATAGCAGAAAGTACATAAGAGTATTTTCAATAAACACCAAGTATTAGGGATTAGTTTTACGGAACTAAGTAAGCAGATAAAGTAGCCGGAAATTATTTAGGTTGGTTAATCCTGATGATTTCATTTTGTTTCTTTCCTATGCAAAATGTGAACAACTATTCTTGGTACGCGGTCTGACTAAAGAAGAGCTAGTTCATATACTGTGTCGAAGTTAACAAGGTATAGTGTAACTATTGTTAATATGATGACCCATATTTTTAATCCCTTTGAAGGAAAAGCCGCCTAGTGGCGTGCATAAAATTCTTTTATAAATTCGAATATTAAGAAATAATGCTTTTCAAATGTAATTCAAATTAATATAGTGGATTAAAATTAACCTGCATAAAATATGTAATACAATTCAAGGTCATCACATTGACATTAGATACACTATACCTATTTATATCGATTATTGTGAAATACTTTACTTCACTACCAAACATTCGGATCTTTGAATTGATAATTTATGGGTGATAGTGTTGAGCAAACCTAGACCGAAGCCAAGATTTGGATAGTCTTGGTATTGAATTTGAACATGATTATTCAGTCTTGGTCTTGCTTTTTCGCAAGACTGCAAGACCTGGACTGATGTTGGTCAACACTAATGGGTGGAGTTGGAAACGTAATGTGATATTAACATGTCTGAGTGGTGAGGAAAAAAAATTATGAAGCTTCTTGCGAAGCGTTTTATGATCTAGACCTAGAGTATCGAAGGCTTTACTGCAGGAGCTGGATTGATTATTCGAATATAAAGCGAAAGATTTGTTTGAATTCAAATGTTTGTCCTATCCTTCATGCTGCAGTACTTTTACGGTCCGCGTAACTTAGGCGCGAGTGAAACCTGGACGGCGTAGTCCATATGGAATTCTTGCTGTCCATCTCTAAACCGATTCAAGACGTTTAGAATCTTGTTCCCAGTTGGGTATTCTACACAGGATCACCAAAATTTATTTGGGGTGTACTTTTATAAAATGTCAGACAGAAGGTAAAGTGAACTTTTAGCTTTACTACATATGTACTGAGTATGTTGAGACCACGATAAAGTCTCTGTAACGAGTAAGCATAGGTCTCTGTAACGATTAGCCCTAGGTCTCTTTGCTGAGATAGAGCTTCTAAGCTAATTTTAGAGAGTATATCTTGCATATATGCCAACCCCACTTAACTTAGAAGAGTAATTCAATATCTGTCGTGGCATAGAGCCAGAGAAGTAGTTGTTGTTTCTTAGTCAACGGGCAGCTCTTTGAAAACTTTGTGATACTATATCTTGACATCTATTCAAGTAAATCATAAATTGTTACAGGAAAATATAATTAAGTAGCTCAGACCTTTTTATCTGAAATAAATATTTCAATATTTTATCAGTATTACATCTATTACAGAAAGAGTTTCGGTAGAAAGACTGTATGGTCAATTTCTGTGCATATCCGTGAAGAAATTTACAGCTTTGCCTGAGTTTGTATACAATTTACATCTCTGCGCTTTCTGTAGCTTACGGAAAATCTAGTATTGTAACAATGGGCTCGTTAACTAAAATTTTTAAATCATTTTAAACTGTGGTAAAACAAAGTACTAAGGATAAAAATATGATTCTGAAAATTTCATGTCAATAGAATATGTCGTTCTCCTAATACAACCAATTAAACAAGCATACCGAGAGCGGGGCGAAGACTATGACTGTGACGTCACCGAATATGAAAGTTAATGTGCACAAACATTACGCTTCTGACTGTAACGTGCCTCGCATAGAATTTATTTATTTTGAATTACTCGCAAAATTTTGTGTGGATAAAATAAAATGCGTGGACCTTATTTTTGAAAAGCAGACTCATTAAATCTTCCAGTGGACTTGCTAAAGATTATGCAATATTTTCATAAATACATGCTCTTTCAAATGATATACGGGGTGATTCCAGATGTTTTATTTTATTCCTGGTCTGGTGGACAAAGTTACGGAGATAACGCTATAGGTTACTCAGTAAAAAATTGCAATTTTTTTAACTGCAGATTGCCCAATTAAAGGAGCTTGTCCAAATGCTATTTATGATTAATGTGTAGTGGGAATTAAATCACCAATGTTGAAAAGAACAAGAAAAACTTATTTTGATGGAGCAAGTAATATTAGTTCCAAATGTTTACATCAGATCTAAATGCATTTGCACCTCGCTGGTAAAAAAAGCGATATTTTGATCCGGACTTTGAATCAAATAAAATAGTTTATTTTAAAACATAATATACGCCAGATTTGTTGATGACCTACTGAAAAAGATTACCTGTTTTTTGGAAAAAAGCAGTACCTGTTTAATAAAATTTGATTTCTGAAGAGCTGACCCATTATTTTATTGAATAATTTTGAACATTAATAACACCACAAGCTATAAGAAGCTATAAAAATTTTTAGATCAATACAAGCCTGTGGTTTTCAATAACCTTCTCAATATGGATTCACAACGTATTTTATAATGTAATTTATAACAATTCTTATTGAAGAAAAATGAAATCCTAAAAATACACAAATAAAGTAGGTATGTTGACTTATCAGTGAATGCTTTGAGTCTTTTTATACTTTTCTGCCATTGCTTCCGTTTTTTTTGCATCCTCATTAATAGAAATAAATGTTTTGTTAGATGTTTTAATCGTAGTACTTTTACATTCTGGAACCGCACAATATTTTTTACTCTGTCTTTGGTCCATTGTGTCGAATAGTTTAAATTATTTCTAAACGTTCTTATTTCACAAACATAACACTGTTTAGAGTTTGCTAAAATGTATAATAAATAATAAGCATATAAGCTAGCAAAATACCTACTGTTACTAGCGAAGTAGTCATCTAACCGAAAACCGATCGGCGCGGTGTCCGCTCTCTCAACGAGAGATTTCATATGCGATGACGTCGCACCTGAAATTCGGAGAGGAGCGCTGTTTAATGTTTATACTTTTTTTAGGCGACTTAGGAATCTCGCTGACGTCTAATTTTTTGCACAAAGCCTCAAAATGATGTGCTTTTCCTAATGGTAAAATAAATAAAAAATATGTAAATGAGCCCATTTACGATCGATTGAATTACAGTTTTTTTTTGCTGGGTTACTGTCACTGATTATTTTCCATAATGTGAATGATCATTGCATTATTAGGTATTACGAAAAGCATAGTCCTCTTCCATTTACTCCAAATATCTAATTAAGTGGTCTTGTTCGATAGTTCTCATTTTATGACCTTTCCTCGTTTGAAATTTGTTTCTTCCGCTCAACCGGATTCCCCCTTTTCAATGTATTATTCATAAGAATTAAAAATAACACCACAGGGTTAAGCCAAGATTCGTTATGTTAGGTTATGTACTATCGCACTAAAATAGACTGGCATAGGCAACAAATCCTCGAGGAAATGCGCACAGCAAACACCGAATTAGTAACCAACGAAAAAGTTGTTTACATTAGATCAGACGTAGCGGTTCGGTTAACTAGTGAATATCTTATTTCTATGCCAATTGAATTAAGTGCAGTGAAGTTATTTGAGACTAACCACTTCATAGAAAATAAATTAATTCACAATTCCATAGTTAGGAAAAGTAGAATATTTGTACGATTTTAAATAGTAATATACAGGTAGTGACACTCTCTCAAGAAGGAGAAAGGAAAATAATCATTGTAAATTCTATCTCCAAACCAGTTTTTCATTAAACTATCATAAAATAACCTAGCAATCATGGGAATCTGAGCACATTTATATCTGTAGCTGCAAGTCAGATTGTCTAGTATTCGCGAAAAATTTTCCGATAGTGGGCGCCGCAGTTTCAAGTCAAAGCTGTCAGTGGAATGGGGAAAACAATGCTAACCCAGATAATCTGTGGCTAACCCCCATTTGTTTCAATACACGTACTGTAATGGCGATTTGGTTTGTTTTCCCCATTCCAATTTTGCTCGTTTTCGCGAATAGATGTTGAGGATTTGCTGCTAGCTGCTAGACGATAGTCGGACAACTTTCCAGTAGTGCACTGTATACAGGCTACTTCCTATCTTTATATTAGACAATCCAGCCACAATAAGGCTAAACTTAGACGGACAACAGCAACGCGTCACGACAACTTCATAGTTGTGGTTGTTAGTGGTCGGAGGTCGTGGTTATATTAAAAATGCAATAGAATTAGAGCAGTACTCAGACAAACGACTTCTTGTAGTTGACCTCAGTGACGGTCGCTACCTGTGGACGGTGTCACCCACAAAATTGTCGTTGTTGATGATTCAATGCAAAGCACATGGACGACAGACCGTCTTCGCAATGCGACAATTGGCCACTCCTCGTTTCTCCATACTGAAACTAATGAACACTACCGAAAACAATTATTATTGTCGTTAATTCAAGTCGTCTTCAACGACAGATGACGACAACAAATACACAAACTAGTCGCGTCGCTGTGGTCCGTCTGAGTTTAGCCTAAGGCAGAAATATGCTTGATGATAGTTAACCTTTGGACATCTATCGAAACGTGCACATGAGCTCCTCTTATCTCTTATTAGTGCTTCAGTATTTTTTACGTCCATTTAAACATATATATCTTTTAAACATACTATTTTATTTTGTTTCAGATTTAAAATTATTAATGGCTGAAAATAAGCATGATTCAAAAGACACTTCCGATACGAGATCAAAAAAAGAAAATGTGAGTGGCTGCTCTACTTCTTGTAGAAGCAATATTCCTTCCGATTTGGAAACGGCAACTTCCAATCCCGTAAACGTGGACGTTTGTAGATCATTAAATTTCGGAGATTCTAATGATTCGAACGGAACGTTCGCGATTCGTTTGTACGGCGAGTCTGAACGACAACGACAAAGAGAAAAATGGAATTTCGATTTTGAAAATGAGGTGCCTTTGGAGGGAGATTGGGAATGGGAACGTGTACAAACAGAAAACCCCAAAGTTAAAGAAGTCGTTTCGTCTATGAAGAAAAATAATGAAAATAGAAATGTTTAAAATATAGAATAAGAATCTAGAAGATCTTGAATTGGTACCTAGTTGACATTTATCAAATAAACTAATAGATTTCCTTCTTAACTTGACATTAAAAATAGGCAGTCCCCTTTCCTATTTAACAGTTTATTATTAACTAATTAAGTTGATGTTTCGAATCATTTTTAGAACCTTAGAAATTTTGTATTTTGATCGAAAACGAAGAGAAACCTGATCAGTGGTCAGTTATGATTGAAATACACGAGCACTGGTACATCACGCCGTTTGCAGAACGCTGCGTAGAACGCGTTCGTATTCAAGTGTGCATTTGTTTCAATTTAAAATACTGATCTTTTTTTAGCGTAGAAAACGCGTTTCTCTCCACGCAGCGTTTTATTTGGCGGACACGTCCGGCGGAAAAAATTGTAGCAACGAGTAAAATAATTCAATTTGCATTTCTTTTGTATTATGCAAGCCAGAGGATTAACCGTAAATTTGTACTTTGTTTCTTCAATTTTGTTTCAGTGGCAAACTTAAAACTCAAACTGTCATCAATTCTGAGGAAATATTCGTATATTATCAGAGATATTATGGAAGAGGTTATGTTATTCTATTTTTTGTTTTCATTAGATATTAGTTTTTTAATTGCAATACTTTGTAGCTTTTTT
The DNA here is from genome assembly GCA_910591695.1 of Galerucella pusilla. NCBI lineage: Eukaryota > Metazoa > Arthropoda > Insecta > Coleoptera > Chrysomelidae > Galerucella > Galerucella pusilla. The sequence continues at coordinate 20,827 of CAJUYI010000333.1, forward strand.
AAAGTTGTATTCTTTGAATTATGTCGCTGCATAATCAAAGCTAACCAAATACACATTATTTGGTTGCACTTGCCGTGAAGGGAAAAATCCGTATTCATCTTTCCATACATTTTCTCATGAGTAAACATATAGTTTTACAACACATGATACTAAAACACAATCGAAGAAAATGCAAAGGGCTTATTCGACAGAGGATTTGTTTTACTCGTTGTTTATATGACATTGACATTTCAGAGCACCAACTATGTAATTCCACATTTACCAATTCGCTCGTCTATTTCAAAAATCAAAGGTAGTGTTTGTTAAAGCGAGTAGTCGAGGCGCTTAAACGCGATGTTTAATCCCACTCAATGCCATTAAATAAGCAGACCAATGATGGTGTGGTTTAACCGATGGGAGCCACAAGTCTTGGGATAAAATCGAAAGCTATTCAATTCAAATACGCGTGTTTATTTAATCTTCCGAGAGTGATTCAGAATGTAGCTAGTTCCTGGAAATAAAATACAAACTTGCATAGTTCTACAGGCAATATTCTCAACATAAAATACAGCACCAAAGTAAGCTTGACAAAAGATTAACAATTATTTAAAATGACATCTGGGCTAAGAGTATTGCCCGAACTTTTTTCCTAAATTTCCACACTTTTTATTAAAAAATGCCATAATTTAGTTGCAATTGGACGTCTCGACTACCTTCACAAGCCAGACTGTGGACTGTGGAATTCCAGCTGCTTTTTCTAGGTTACTGAATGAGCTCCAGGTTTATATAAAGCAATCCATTTTCCAATTGGTTTACTAGGTTACACTAAATGATCAATATAGATGAATTTCGTTTATTTTGGGAAAAAATTGATCATTTCATAGTCACCAAATGCTTTTACAATTTAATACGAATCACCAATATGCTGAAGAAGTCACGTTTCTTTTGGTTGCTATCAAGGGAAATGCTTTGAGACTCTAGGAATCCTCGAAACCAGTTGTTTACTCTTTTATATATTCTCTGGTGCTAAATATAAAGATCAAAAACCATATATAAGCAAGTTGTAGGTACGTCCCATACAATTACTTCTTTCCAAAACCAAAATCAGACAGGTGTAGATGGAAGCTAATGAAGCTAACCATGTTGTTTTTCATTTACAAAAGAAAAAAAAAGTTGTGAAAGTAAAAAAAAAGATTGCAGTCAATCAAAAAAGTTTCAAACGGTGCCAGAGAAGAAGAATTCGATTGTTTCAACTCTTACAATGTGGAACTGCATTCAATTCAGTGAATTAATTCAGAGAAGATTATTTTAACGCAATAATAGGGTACAAGATGCTTGAGCTCATGCTTCATGCTTGAGATCTTTTTTATAATTTATAATTTAAGTGTCGCCTACTGTAGATGCCTTTACATCCATTTTTTTCCTTCACACTTAGCCTTTGAACCAGTAAGGAGAGTGCACTGCTTGATATATTTTAATACTGAAAGTTTTATGTTTATCAATTCAAGATCTTGTAGATTCTCAATAATATTCAACGTTTAATATTACTATTAACATTTTTCTTTCAATACCACACACATTAAATGTATTGTTGGTGCTGTGAACAATTTTAGTGATGAGCAGAATCTGTCTTGGTCTTGAAGTATTGGTCTTAGTCTTGTGATTTTGCAAGACCAAGACTACAAGTATTTGAGCACGACCGAAGCCAAGGCAAGACTGAATATGCAATACCAAGGCCAAGACCAAGACTACAAGTGTTTGAGCAAGACCAAGACCGGACAAGCAAGACCAAGATCGTTACCAAAACTGTCTTGGTTTTTGCTTTGCTAATCATTAAACAATTTGTAATTTTAATATAAATTACTAACCCTTATTATTTATTTATATAATTTTAATTTTTAATATATTATACTATTATTTATTATATTTCATACAACAATATATATCTTTGCTTTTTATGACTAACAGCTGTTAATACAAAAAAAATGCTCTCAAGGTTTTTTTTGCCACTTAGACTGTACTGATGGTTTTAAGCTTCTTTTTAATTTAGCATATCTCAGGCTGTAAGTATTTTTAATCTTTTCCTGCATTTGAATTTTGTATTTATAATTTTCGAACGTTTCCAATTGCATTTTCTTCTAAGCGGAATTTTCGTTTTATTTTGATAAAGGTTTTTGTGTCAAATGATTTGTATATTGATTATTTTTTTCGTATCATTTTCAACCAATCAGAACGATCAATTTAGTTAAGTTACCTCATATAATTTTGTTAATACCTACATAGAGTAGCTCTATACCAATCAAAAATTTTACAATACTTTAATTTCCATAGTAACCACATCGACTTTAATATTTTTGTTGCTTTCGTTTATTTGGGCTTCAAGCACTTGTGCGTGACGCCTCAGTCGTCACGACTTTTGAGCAAATCGAACACGATTTTTTAGGATCCTCAAAACCACCTGACATGTGCCAATGCCAATGAATTTCCTGTGTTGTTAGAAGAACAGTTTTCAATTATAATGTTTGTGAAAATTTTTTGACAGCTCCAATAACCAATAAAATTTCCTTATTTTTGATCATATGAACAATTTCACCCAATCATGTCAACATTACACTGATAACAGACCATGGGCTATTTTCACGTTACTATGGACACATACCTATTGATTTATTTCGATTTTGAAGTTTCAAATATTTAATATTTGGAAATGTCACGATCTGGTTGTAATTATATAATTGGTAAAAAATTTTCTATCCGAATAACCCTCGGACATTGATAAATGCTCAAACATTTAATGACAACTTTCTCAAGCTTGTTGCTTGTAGGGAACTGATAATAAAATTTTGCATATTTAGATATTTTTAGTAAGGATTAAATCGTATTAAATCGTAATCGGCACAATCTTAACCTTTAAATAAACGTCAAACCGGACAAACGTCAAATATTTAATGTCCTTGGCTTGAAGCTCATACTTTTCGGTATGTGCTTGAGGGGCAAGGGGAAGGTAAGACTAGGCGTCACGCCCGGTAATAAACGAACGGAATTCAGCCACTACGAGCTGCTACTAGCAGCCAAAAGTAAATAATCGAAAACGCTTTATGACGTTTATCAAAAATGAGTCGATTTGGATTGTGAATTCCATTGTACCAATTTGTATCTAAATTAATAAATTGTTAATATTTACTCAACAAATAATCGTATCAAATACAATACGTACTTCAAAATAAATACGGTTACACACCTCAAACTTCCTGCATAATTACAAATCCTGTCAGTTTGATAGAATAATCCTCTCGCTTCGCGACGTCAAACTGACACTCTTTATAATTATGCAACAAGTTAAGGTGAGATTATACAGCAAATAAAATAAGGAGCTGATTAAAATAAGTTAAGAAATAAGGACATTGATGAGAGATGAATAAAATAAAATAAGAAGTAAGAGTAAACCAATCAAATTGCAGCTTTTTTGACAATAACTTTGTTTGTGTTTTGTGCAAGCTTAGTGAATTCCACTTTTTGTTTTGGCTCAATGAGGGGTGAGAATGTT
>CAJUYI010000333.1:29352-48316 GCA_910591695.1 Galerucella pusilla
ATACAAAATTGGCAACAGGGTGAAAAAAAAGTCTTAATTCCTGAAGCTGTTCAGTCAAAAACGCCTCTCGATATGTTAATCGGTTTCCAAGTTATGGGCTCATAAAATGTGTCGGAACTCAAATGATCAACCTGTATAGCAAGAACATTGATAATTTGCAATAATATTGTCATAGATTTCGAAAGCATATTGCTTGGTAACAACCCGACTCCGAAGGCGGAGGGTTGATACCTCAAACCAACGTGCTTGAGGAAAGTTATGGCATAGTTATTGCAAATTATCAGTATACTCTTGCTATATTATACAGTATATAGTAGCTCGGCGATAGACCAAGACTGTATGGGGGGGTCCAATTGTTCATCCCTAAAGAAGTTTTTGTAAAGTCAGCAGCACACCCTTCCTGCCCAAAAACACAGTGCTCACGATTTTCTGTGCAGAAATTGTTTGTTTGAATATCACCTTCTCATATGGGATGATGAATGCTGCCCTTTCATTGATTGCTGCTTCGATTCCGGTTTAACTTACCTACCATATTTCGTAACCTGTGACAATATGGCTTAAAAACTCATTGTAGGGCTAATAGTTTGGTTTTGTCCTCGGTCAAAATTTTCGGCACCCAGCGCGAACACAATTTCCGATAATTTAAACATTCAGGCACAATTTAATAAAGAACACTTTTGAAGACAACAGAAAATTCAGCAGATAAAAACAAAATCGTGAATCTTTCACCTCACTGTCTATCCATCAAGTCAATGGAAATGTTCGTGCGGACATCTTTAAAGGCATTGGCTAAGGACCGCACCATTCAGCATAAACATCACTGATGAACGTCAGCTGCTTTGAAGCCTTTCGTACTGAGAATTGGTAGAGTTCATATAATAACCTTTTTGGTGTGTGCGACATCGATTGTTAATGTCCTTTTAACACATTACGTTGGAAGAAATGGAAAAAAGGCAGGTCTGTGATTAATCCTTAACGTTAACCCCAATCTTTGACTTGCTGATTATCCTGATGATTTTATCTATCAAATTTAAGGTTAGCTATATTCCAAAATAGCAAATAATATACAAACGATATACCCAAAATATATGTACGTCACAAACGATGACGCACACCAAGAAGGCTATCGAATGTACTATATAGGATCAGGATCGTATTCAGTCAAATTCGAAAAGGATAAGAAACTAACTAACTAACTAAAAATACTTGAGAACTTACAAAATGCTGATGTTTTTCCGTGTATCTAGGCATATTCTTGTATTATTTAAATAAATATAACAATATAAGATTAATTATCACTTTTCATAAATAATAATTGACCGTAAACGACAAAGTACAGACCTGACGAGAACCGTCAATGGGACATTAGAAAAAGACGTAAGACACATTACCGCTACGAAAGGTACGTCTGCATCCTATTTTCAATTCTGTAATTTGTTCCGATTGCGCGCTTGCGCAAAATCTATACATCAACCAATCAAATTTTTGTAAGTCAAAGTTTAGGTTAAGGTTTGTAATACATTTGAACGGTTCATTATCGTGATATTTTGATTAGTATTAATCACAGACCTGCCTTTTCGCATTTCTTCCAGCGTAATGTGTTAGAAGGACATTAATAATCGATGACGCACACCAAGAAGAATATTGTATGAACTCTACCACAGCAGACACTTCGCAGTCGGCTGTAGGTTGAGGCATCCAGCAAGCAGATGTCAACTCTATCGGAGGTGTCTGTAGCTACCCAGTGCTGCGGTACTTTAAAAACACGCCTCGTACATCTGAGTCACAGCAACGCGTTGTTTGGTTTTAGATTAAAAATCAGCATGTTTATTTAAACTATAATGAAAATAAATGTATACATTATAGAAAATCATCTGTAGTACCAATAAGCCGCGACGAGGTTGTCTCAATTTCAGCAAGGTGTTTCTGCTGTAGTTTTCTTACGTTATTTTTTCTAAGAACATCGCTTATGATACTACTCGCCTCTTCCCTGTCTTTGCAATTTTTGGATTTTCGTCTCACCATCCAATATCCAGCAACACTTTCAGAGCCTTCACAAATTCTACATTCTCCCAAAAAGACCGCAATTTTTTTATTTTTAGTACATACAGCTGTGATAACGACCAAAGACTGAAGTGGAAAGGGCGCTAAAGCAGTAGCGTTCCAAGTAGTACCATTTAAAAAACCATCCATCGGCGGTTCCCTCGGCACGATTTTCACTCTTGGAGTGTTGAGGTCAATACCAGTAGATATTCGAATCTGCACCCCTCCAGCGTAACTATCCCAATCACCGGTAACATTGCAAATATTCAGTTCTCCCTCAGTTTTTGGACGACTTTCGTATTTTATCAATTCTTCAACATCTTGTAGGACTTTGTTGAATATCTTGGCTTTGGTGGTGAGTTCCATAGGGATATTTCCATAATCGTCTGATTCTTCAACGGATTCTTCTAAATTTTCTTCAGTTTTTTTTGTTTTATGGATCATACCTATAGTACTAATAAAACTAGTATCACTGACACTACTTTTAACGGTTACAATACTAGTGGTATCGCTTTGAATACTGGTGTTGTTAATAGCTGCGCTTATAAATGTAGTTGGTTCAGTGGCTGGTACTGTTTCACAAGGATCTTGCGTTTTGGGTACTATTACAGGTAAGACCGTAAATTTCCAATGATCTGAATTTGCCTGTGAACTAGTGGAGTAATCTCCATCTACATTCCTAATTTGAATTTGATTTAAAGGTACTACATTTCCATTGTTCAGTACGTACATGCTATCTTCTATTCCATGTTTAATCCTAGCTTTCCTTTTATATCTATTGATGAAATTTTTCAGTTGCTTACTCATCGGCTGGCTCTTCAGGTATTCTCTTTCTTTACACATTAAATTTCTTTTTGCTCGTTTCAATATACTCGAATCTTCTATGTTGTTTACGTTAATTAGCGTGGAAAAGCCAAAATTATTCAAACAAAATATAAATAGTACGAATATCCGAAGTAACTTGGTTGAATACATTGGTTTTCGTTGTAAATTCTGTTCAATAGAACTTTAATGTGGCATAAATGCATATTTCAATTTGACATTGATAAGTCAATGAAGAAAATTATGTTTTGTGTTATAAATTCAGTTCTGTGGTCTCTGAATGAATTCACAAAACACACTATATAGCCTATAGAAGTGGAAATTTCTAGAACGATCCCGATTAGAAAATGAGGTTGAAAACCTAACCACCTGAAGCGCTAGTTGCAATCGAGTTGTCAAAATAAACCCAGATAATTGCGATCTTAAGGTAAGTTCAATTAGTATATAGATACTATTTTATACAAAGACGAAATTTGGAGAAATTTTGGTTAAGAATTTCCCCATATTCTCCGCATTCCCCGCATTCGAGTTGTTACTAAAAATTTGAAAGTAAGTCGTTCTAAATTACCGACCCAAAAATGTACTAAAAAGGTTAAAAAATCGGTAGTATTAGAAATACAATTACTTACTAAACTCTTCAGACGTCTTCGTACATACAAAAAATATAACAAAACTAAACAGAAACAAAATTACTTGTGCAAAACTACCAAAGTTTATATACACGGAGAGCTACTAAATAAATTGAAATGAGTGTGTCATAACCTAAAAATTAAATTGCAATCTGTCAAATTAGTCTAAATTCGTCACGAATATCAAGAAATCTTGAAAAATACTCAAGTTTCCCGCCACACAGATTTTAAATTTTACGAATTCGTAAAATCTTGCGTTAGAGTTCGTGATTCATGCTTCGCGATTCGTTGCTGCATGAACCAAAAGCTTCTGTAGAAAAAAGTAGAGCCAACAAATCAATTTCTTCAGATATGTGGCTAACAATGATCTTAACAGTTCCTAGCCCCTACTGAAGACTTCACAAAATTTCTACCTTTAAGCCACGTTAAGATTAGTGGGGAGGTGGTTAGCCAAATAATCGTCATCTACTCCGACAGCCAAGTAGCATTTAACACATATAAGATAACATTAAATCTGGTGTGTGTAGGATATTGACTAATGAGTGGCTGCGCTACCGTTGGGGTTTGGCAACGAAAAAGAAGAAGCTGAGTGACGGCTCTCTTTTCCCTCGGTTTTTATATAGATATAACCTATGAACAACATGTAGTTTTTGTACAAGTTATAAGAGTAAATTAATATAGTTTACCTACGACCCCCCCCCTGTAATCAGTCAATAACACACAGTCGGTATCAATGTAATGACAGCTATTACGCACTGCAAAAAAAACGCACAGCTGTAAAGTAAATCGCACGGCTTCCCTAGCAACATCTTAGCAACTGTCAATAGACGTCACCATTTTATTCAAAATTTACTATTTGAAAACATTAGATCTGGCCACGTTTAACTATGAAAAGCCCAAAGGGCTATGTATATGTATTGATTATAATTGAAAAATGGACTTTCGATTATCAACAATATATTAATAATGATTAAACGTTAGTTCTTTACTGTGCTTCTTTCATTGGTAATAGAGTAATAGAGATGGAGTTTACCAAGCACCTCTAATTATGTAACTGTTATTTCTTATGCTTCTTATATAAAATACAAGTACAAGTAGGTTGTAGGTAAAGTATAGTACGTAACTCGTGTTGTAGAGCATTTTACGCACTCACGGAATTACGCACTCGCCGCTACGCGGCATCGTGCGTAACTTTTCCATTCGTGCGTAAAATGCTCCTTACCACACACGTTACGTAATATACTATTACCTACGACCCCCCTTGTAATCAGTCAATAACACACAGTCGGTATCAATGTAATGACGTCTATCACGCACTGTAAAAAAAACGCACAGCTGTAAAGTAAATCGCACGGCTTCCCTAGCAACATCTTAGCAACTGTCAATAGACGTCACCATTTTATTCAAAATTTACTATTTGAATACATTCAATACGGCCATGTTTAACTATGAAAAGCCCAAAGCGCTAAGTATATGTATTGATTATAATTGAAAAATGGACTTTCGATTATCAACAATATATTAATAATGATTAAACGTTAGTTCTTTAATTTGCTTCTTTCATTGGTAATAGAGATGGAGTTTAGTTTTATTTTAGTACCTACCTGTTAACTTGTATTTGATTCACCTTTTGGTGGCGGCACAAGCATTTAAAAAAAATGGATTTAGAGGGTACCTACATCAGGAGCACCAGCTCAGTCTGCTCATCTCACAATAGTAAGCACAGGAAATATATCAAGTCTTGCAGGGTTTAAGCAAGGAGATGACTTCAAAATTTTCGAGGGAAGACTGGATCAGTATTTACTGGCCAACCTAGTAGAAGAGGAACGTAAAGTGGCAGTTCTTTTGACGCTAATATCGTAGGGCGGTCATAAAGTGCTAAAGAATGTATACACCCCAAATAAGCCAAAAGAAAAAACATTTGAGTCATTATTGTGTAGCCAATTCAAGCCAAGGGTATCTGTATACAGGCGTAGAATTATTTTTGACTCTTTAAAGCAAGGCGAAGAGTCTGTCAACGAATGGTTTATTATAGTTAAAAACGCGGCAGCCCAATGTGACTTTGGAGAGAAAATCATGTACCGGGTGCAAGATAACTTTGTAGTGGGCATGAGGCCATTTTGGTTAGGAAGATCCAAAGAAGGAGTGAAAGGACCTATTAGAAATAGCACTGGCAAAAGAAGCAGCATTAATAGAAAAAAAAATTGAAGTAAACTACAATGAGAAGACACGCTACCCATCAGCAGGTGCTACTTTCAGTAGAGACAACAAGATTTTCGTCTTTTATTTTACACATCTATATTCTGTTACCTAAAATCTCATCCATTTCAGCCTCCGCCCATGCCTTCCCGGTTAGGGTTTCGGTAATCTTAATATTTCCTGGATTGCACTATATAGCAGTGTGGAAGTGTAGCAAGGCCCTCAACAGACTAGGTAGTCATAATAGAGTTACCCTAGGCTGGGTATCAGGTCACCAAGGAATAAAAGGCAATGAAAAGGCCGATGAATTAGCCAAGCAGGGAGCAGCGGAGGTCATAATAGGGCTAGAACCTTCCTGTGGAATTGCTAAATGCCTAAGTGAAGAGAGCACCCACGAATGGATAAACAACCAGGCGTTGCGCCGGTGGTATGAAGCCCCAGGACTAAGGCACGCTAAGTAATTGCCTAAAAACCCTTCAGCCAAAGTGTCAAAGTCGAGAAACGACGAGGATGATGGTGGGAATGCTGACCGGATATTGTAGGCCGAGGAAACATAAGGCCTAGCAGATGACAGCCTATGCAGGTTCTGCCAGAAATAAGACGAAACCGTGGAGCACATACTCTGTGAGTGCAAGGCCTAGCAAGGGTACGGTTTCACATACTCGGAGAAGAAAAACCAAGGGCAGAGAGCTAAGCAAGGGAGGCAGTATCCGGGCTAATAAGTCCAGTATCCGGGCTAATAAGTCTAATAAAAAGAATAAAGCTAGATATCCAGCTCTAAATAATATAGGGATGACACAATATGAATGATACACTGGATATACAGTGTAGTGGTTAAGCCCACAATAACATATGCGTCTTTGGTCTGGTGGGACAAAGATGACACAAAAGAATGCAATGATGAGACTAGGCAAGGTGCAAAGAATTGCTTGTCTCAGTATTGCAGGGTGCATGAGAAGCACGCCAACGGCAGCACTAGAAGCCTTATTTGGCCTTCCCACATTACACCTCGTGGAAATAAGGGAAGCAAGGATGGGACTTTTTAGGCAGCAAAGCAGCCTGAGCCACAAAATAGTTAGATCAGGACACATATCCATTGAGGACATCATAGGTGGAGCCATTTTAGATATGAAAACAGACTATATGGCCACTAAAATTCTCCCAAGTCCCAAAAGAAATACCTCACAGAAAGGACTGGCATGACCAAAGCAAACTGAAGGAGGAGAGACCTAGTACACAGACGGGTCACAGACTGGGGAAGGGGCAGGAGCGGGGTTGCGTAGTGAAATGAGAAACACAAGATACTTCTTCTCACTAGGAGAACATACCTCTGTATTTCAGGCAGAGATTTATGCTATCTTAGAATGTGTCAGAATTACCAAACGTAGGACTGACACTTTTAGGATAAACATACTAACTGACAGCCAGGCAGCCCTTGCAGCTTTAAACAGCCGCAAGGTAACATCCAGACTGGTAGAAAAATGCCAGAAAGAACTAAATGAGCTAGCAGACCTCATTAAAGTAAGATTAGTATAATCAAACACCTTGATTACTCGTTTTTTAAAACCTTTCAAACAATTATGTCACAATTTGGTCAAGGAAAAAGGTTGGAGATTCCACTGTGTTGGAGTTTAGTGCGTTACGATATATCGATAGAGATATTTTCTTTATTGAGACACTCAGAAGAATTTCAACCTCTTCCTCACCGTAGACATATAATAACTTTGACAACTTGCAATCGTTCAAACCATTCATTAAGGACCACCACATTTTCCACGATAGTTTAGAGCACTGATTACTTTTCTTTTCACTCCTTTTTTAGTCAAGAAAACATATTTGTATTCTGTGTAAAATTTAATTTTTAAAAATCGCAGAGCGCTTTCGGCTGTTAAGCCATCTTCAGTGCTACACCTGCAAGTAAGTAATAAAAGTTGGAAAATGTAAAATAAGAAATAGGTAAAGAATTACTTACTCGTCAGGTATTTGTTACGAGAAACTTTTCGACAACACATTGACGTCACAAGGTAAAATATCTTGAGATAACATTAAATGAAAAATAATCCCCTGATTAGGGTAAATTATATTTAGATTTTGAACATTTTTAAATTTGTTTAAATTGTCTTCAACTAATACACGATTACGTGTCAGTCTAACGGAAGTTGAAGTGACACTCCTTCAATTTTAAATTAACAAATGACAAATGACAATCTAAGTGAACACAGAACTCAAGCCATCCAAAATGAGTATAAAAATGACATTGTAAAATTTTGTGTAATGTAAACATTGAAGAACCCATTTAAATTTGCAAAAATTGTTGTAAATGAAGTAATTCAGTAATGTCCCAAAACAAATATGTAAATTTCATTAATAAAATTATAAATAAATAATTTGATATTAAGGTCTAATGAGAACCCATCAAGTTATAAGATGCTGAAAAAGATTAAGGGTCTAATGAGAACCCATTACCATTTCCAAAAGTAAATAAATTAATTTAAAAAACTATAAAATGCTAATGCAAATCATAATGAAAACAATTATCTGAGAATAATTCAAAATAACAAACTTTAATAAACATTGTAGTCTGGTAGTTTACTCTAATCCTTTTTTATTTTAGTTTGCTCTATCATTTCAGGATAACTATTTTCTATTCTTTTATATTTTATTAATGTTTGTTAAATCTACTATGTCTACTATTGTTAAGATTAAATGTAAAATGTAAAAATAATAAAAACGTGGCTGTTAAAAACTTCAATTTCAATATATCGCGTCATACTATGTTTGATGCTACACGTCTTTTAAACGTTATACCACCTAGTTAACATAATAATAAACGCTATATTTCTGAGGTATTAAAATGTTTTAAAGAATTTTTCACACATCCATCAAGTTATCAAAATAAAAATAGAGGAACACATCCATCCAGGTGTGGTGGTGATAAAAATATTCGTTCATATTTCAAATACGAGACAAGAGATCATTTCAAATGGGCTGTTGTCCAGGATATTATAAACTAGGCAGCAGTTCAATCAATTTTTTTATTCTTATACAAAACGCATAGCTGTACGGAAAGGGATATGGAATAGAAATTATTCATTGTATATTATATATTATATCGTTTTCTCTCTCAAGCAACAAACGCAATTTAAAATTATTTTATATTCAAATGAATTATCGAAACAAGCAAGTTTTATTTAAAAATATAACTATTTGAATGCCATACCAGGTTTTTTCGATAAAAATTACTTCAATTTCTAGCACAAATATTTATTTATCAAAATCTATTTCGTCCAATCCAAAGTAAAATACACTTTTGTTAGCGATTTTTGATATTGTCTTGAGTTCTTTCAGTCTTTATCTCCACAATCGAGAAAAAGCCTTTGTCTTTAGGTAAGCGCTGTGTCAGACGGTCAAATTAGCACCAAGCTGAGGTTGATCCAACCATCAAACTGGTGATATTGTGAATTTGATGCCCGACTGTACGGTCCAAAATGTGTTCTCTCTTATGATCCCTTCAATTTACCCAGTAGAAGCATGTGAGCAAGTCATCCTTGTATTGACGTTCGATAAAATGACTTTTATTCAGCATCGATATAACCAGGCCTCATTTCTCTAGGTTGTCCTCCCCGGGTTTCAAGTAATGGGTCCTTGGGAAACTACAACTGACTACAACCCCAAAGTACCTAATACTATAGAAACTTCACGTGGGCTGTATGTAGGTATGTATTTTGGAGTGACATTCACTCAGACCTGAAAGATCTATTGTGCCCTCTTACTTCTACTCAGTTTCTGTGGATGGAGGTTTCTTCTTCCATGCCACATAATCTACATTCGTCTCCCTCCACCATTTTGAGCTTCTTCAGGTGTCCATTCAGGCGACAATATTCCTTTAGGATTCCTGTTAAAACTCTTAGCGCAGTTTTACTTTGACTTATGCATTCCTTTGATCTCAAAAGAACTTTTTTTCGGGCTGAGATGGGAAACTCATGTTCGAATGGGTCCTAACCAGTACCCAGACAGTGTTGGACTCATCCCAAAGGGAATGCCTACCAACCAAACCCACCTCAAGCTCGCCGTTACTCCATTCTCGGAATCAATACCCTAGCATATTTCAAGGCGGGCGGCGGTCCCTCACACACTCCCCGTCATCTACTCCCTTCTATCACTCCTACCTCTCACATGCCTCCTCTTTTCTAATCATGCTCACCACTAGATTCATCTGTAACACCCTCCATCTATCATCTACATTTTTCTTTCCGCGGTCTGCTTTCTCCTTCCTCCTATTCGCCCAGACTCGTCCCCTCTGAGAGGTCCAGAGGGCACTTCCCATGTTTTCCCTCTCCGTCTTCATCAACTCCCTTTGAAACGTGAACTTTGCGTTCAGCCTTTCAGCTTTTATATTTATCATTGAAATTCTTCAGAATTTTGGTTTTTGGTGGAATAGTCCATATATATTTCCTAAGAATATTGCTTTTGAAAAATTAATATATTATTTCACTTTTGTGATGGAATGAAATCAAGATTCTTAAAGTATTTTACCGCGAAATTTGAAATTTTGAATTGTCTTTAAATAAGAAGTGAGAAGGTACCGGCAGGTCTTCTCTCATCGTCTGTTGACATAGCAAGTTTGGAACTGTGCAGTAGGTAATCCATTGATTAATGTTTTCTACCTGCTTAAAAACATTTAATCTATGGATTACTGCACTTTCCCTTAGTAATGAATGATACATAAAAACATCATTTTATCGTTGCATATTTCTCTACATTAGTTGATGACAGAACTTATTTTGTTTTCATAAATTCTTTATCTTAAAATATTTCATTTGCGTATCTTTAATTCAGTTTTTCGACAATAAAACCATATTCAATTTAATCTATCTAGTTGAGATGTTTAACATCTTAGGTAGTTGCTTTGTGTCATATCGCTAGCACTGTCATAATATTTGCTGTGTTTGTGTGATGATTTTTTTTGCTTGCGCATTGACCAATGGCTACTGTGGACGCTAACTGGCAACCTCCCTGGTAGAACTTATAGAAAAAATATCATTTAACTTTCCAGTGAAAATTTTTGACAGTCACTTTTTCAATTTTGTCTCCTTTCATCTTAGTCAATCATTTTTGTCGAAATTTTGTTTTTTTTCAATAATTGGGTTATCTGTGTTTCGCTATGCTTTTCACTAGTTTATTTTTTTTGTCTTAGGTACGTTTTTTCTTGTGAAGTATGATGAAAAATTTCATATAGAGGATTCAGGGTTGGCTAAATAATTCTTTTCAACCAGTAAAAGCTCAATTTATTTTTAAAAGAAACCAAATTGTTGATTGACGTTGATCGCCAATGAAACAAATAATGAGATTGAATGTCGTTAAAAAAATGATGTTAAATACCGCAGGCTCTTGCCGAACTAACCAATTAAATTTGGAGGTAAACTAAGCCAGTTCGCAGGGCTTTGTCACCTTATTAATCTTAAGAAAAACAAATTTTGACATAACTAGAAAAACAGAAAAAGATATTTTAGGGCGCCACTAATTTTCTTTCCTAAAAGAAAATTGGAAAGAAAATCAAATCTAAAGGTCAGCTAACTTTTAATCTGTTTAAAAAAAAGATGAACTTAAAGTTTCTGTATAATAAATAAAACTATCAAGATAAAAAAAATGTAAGTATATAATTTTTATATTGATATTACAAAAAAGATGGGTTAACAATATTTAATAAAATACTTAGCACACTAGAACTTTTGTTTGTGAAGATAAAGTTGTACTGTAACTATTGACGTAGGTACAACTGATGTATTCTTATGGATTGTTTACTCCATGGAACTGTATGCGGGAAACTGTATTCAGGAAACCTGTTACTCCAAAGGGACTTGTATCCCAGGAAACTTTTATTTCAGGAAACTGTATTATGTATTCCATAAACTGTTTGTTTGATACAGTACATTGTATCCCAGGAACTTGTTAGGTACTCCAAGAAATTGTATCCCAAGAACTGTGTTCCAGGAAACTGTGCAGTAATCCAGATTCTTAAGGTAAAACGGCATCTTTTGTTTTTAAACGGGTAGAAAACATTTAATCAATGGATTACTGCACAGTTCCAAACTTGCTATGTAAACAGACGATGGGAGAAGACCTGCCGGTACCTTCTCACTTCTTATTTGTAGACAATTCAAAATTTCAAATTTCGCGGTGAATTACTTAAAGAATCTTGATTTTTGGATCATATTAGTTTATTCCACCACAAATCACAAAAGTGAAATAATTTATTAATTTTTCAAAAGCAATATTTTTAGGAAATATATATGGACTATTCCACCAAAAACCAAAATTCTGGAGAAATTTAATGATAAATATAAAAGCTGAAAGGTTGAACGCAAAGTTCACGTTTCACCTTCCTTCCCCTACTACATTCTGTCTCCCCTTACTTGTGTCCTCTTTCCCCTCATACCCTACAAAGGAAGGCCTGCCGACAGTCTCTGGCCATGTGCTCCAAGCTCTTACATAGCCATCATTCCCTTATACTCACCACTCTCTTGGCATTACACCCCGCTACCTGGTGGCCCTTCTATAATATTCACCCTATTTAAGTCCAGTTTGATCTCCCGTTTTTCTAGTAAGGCTTTCTCCCATTCCGCCCTCACCACCGCTATTTTCATCCTGTTCCTCTCCCTCACCACTGTCATCACCCTTGTCCCTTCCCCAATCAATTCCTCTATTTTCTTTCTCACCACTTCATCTTCAATCCACGGGTCTATCCCCACCATCTTAATATCTAGGCCCTACTAGATCTTTCCAGTGGTCAGATTTTTGTTTTCTCGGTTTTACATATTTCTTCCAATATTACAAAAAGGAGTTACCATCTTTGCTAGTTCATCTGCTATTTCATTTCCTTATATTCCAGTGTGTCCTGGAATCCACAGTAAGGGGAATATATCGTTCTCGCCTAGTTCATTGAGTTTGTCTAAGCATCCCCAGACCATTTTGGAACTGATTACACAAGAGCTCAGTGCTTTAATGACTGCTTGAATATCCGACATCCGACCCTCTTTCAAAGCGTGAATTTCGGCTTGGCACAATTAGTATAGATTGTTTTTTATTTCGTGTTGTTTCGTTGATGTCGTAAACAATTATGTACAGCACTGTTATACACAGATGCGGAGTATATGGCTGTATCAGAAACTGTCAAGAAAGTTGTATATCTTAGAAGTTTAATGAGATTTTAAATCCTAGACAACTCCATATGTATCAAGAGGAATCTGCTCAGAAAGTTGCAGGTTCTGGCTATCACTAGCGTACATTATAACTATGACTATTTATCTCTAATAATAGTATAAATAAATGGGAAATATTTAAATTTGTCGATATGGCTTATTTTCAAATATCCCGCTACAGCTTCCATTTTTTAGTTTTAGTTCTTGCTCCAATTAGAGGATAGCGCATTTGTGGTTTACTGTGGCCGTGAACACTATAGAATATTTGTTTTTGTGATTACAGCCCAGTTATATTTAAAGAATGCTCAAGCCAGAGTAAGATAGAGTGACAGATATCCTAACAGGACAGTGCTGCCTGAATGAGCTTAAGCTAGTGTAGAACGAAGTATGCAGATTCTGTGCAATAAAGGAGGTTTTCCATCGTAAGTATTTCAAAAAAACTATTGAATTGAGGTTATTATCTAAATGATCTCTAAGTTCAACGACACAATGCTTGAATTAGTGCTAATTAAAACTTTTTTTCCTAAGGAGCTGTCCCTTCGCCGGTACCACCTCAGCCTCCTGGGTTTATTGTGGATACTCCTAGTGTTTTGACTACAACCTATTCAGCCATTCCGTTCCCTGTATTAGCTCATACAGGTTCTTTGCTGGTTGGTTGTAGAAGTCTTCTGGAGTCATTTGGAGTCTACCATACAGTTTCTGCCTTCTGTGGTCCAGCGACTCACAGTTGCATAGTATATGCAGAGCTTTTTCGGTATCCTTTTTGCATCTTCTGCATGTAAGGTCTCCGTTGTACAGCCCTATTTTGTTTAGGTGCTCCTTTGTGGGAAAGTGTCCCGTAAGTAGCCCCGTTATGGTGCGTAGTTTGTTCCTGCTCATTGAGAGCAGTTCTTTCGCCACTTTTTCTGATGATTCTTTTATGAATTTCTTCCCATGTATTTGCCTGGTCGTATTCTTCCAGTGTTTATTGTGTTTTTCTTTCAACCACCCTTTTAACCATGACCTTGTTAAGCATCTGGGGATGCCCACAGCAGGTTCGGGTCCGTTCATCAGAGTTGACGATCCTACTCTTGCGAGTTCGTCAGCTTTTTCATTGCCTGCGATTCCTTTATGACCTGGGACCCACTCCAGTGTTACACTGTTCCGAGTCGCCAGTCTTCTAAGTTCTTCGCCGCATTCCCATACTAGCCGAGATGTCACCCTATAACTCTGAAGTGCTTTAAGGGCGGCTTGACTGTCACCGTAAATCCTGATCTGCCTACAACAGTGTTACAGTTCATTCCCATTTCCCTTCCACTCACACCCTCCAACCTTTTTCTTATTGGCTTCTTATTCATCCGTTCAGTATCTGCAGTCATTTAATATTAATTGGACATGTATTATTCTGGTACTCAGTTGGATGCTGTACCTAAAATAAAGAAATATAAATAGATGCATCATGGAAACATAAAAGATTTATTTACTACCTTAATAACATTACAAATTGATATTTAAACTATGAAAATATACAGTGGTAAGATGATTAAATTATATACAACAACTATTTTTGTTTTAAAATCGTCTAGCTATGTTTACATTGGTATTGTCATTCTTTCCGCCTTATCAAAGGTGCCTTAGGGTCATGAAACATCCAGTCAACTTTCCTGACCTTGACCTAAGTTGTCTAAATGGTCAAAGTCCTCTTCTTGACGATAGAACCGGTTGGAACAGATTGCTTGTAGGAGAACCCTCCATTTTTGGTTTTGTTGGTGATGAACTCGAAAGCCTCGTGGTAATACTAAGGTATTCGATCGTTGTTTAACGGCTCTGCGGTCTTCGAGCAACCAATTGTTAAATCAGTGATAATCTGGTGTTAGAGTGCATGATGGTTCATGGATGTAATCACTGATTTATCACACCCCACATGAGGTCACCCACCATCTAGGGTAAGTCTTTGATCTATTATTTTCCCCCCTCAAACTGTTCCAATCAACTGTCCAAATCTTATTTTCTTTTCAGACCTCCTTCCTTCCTACTATTCAACTGGCTATTAACATACTTGAATTCACCTTGTTTTCCACTTACCGTTCTGTGGCTGCTGGAAGCACCAAGTCGTCCTGTCATTACCATTCTGCAAGACGACCCCTTTATTATTGGCGCGAGTTAGCGGCGCAGCGTCCAGCACCGTCACATAGTTTTCCCTATCGAAAGTTTGTGAGTCGGAGTACCATTGCATCTAAAAGAAAACAAGTAAGATCAGCCCAATCACCTGATTTATATGGACTGTTTATTATTAACCTACTGCTTATTTAACGTTCTGCTTATTTATCTTTCAATCACCTGATTTATAAGGACTGTTTATTATTAACCTACTGCTTATTTAACGTTCTGTTTATTTACCTTTCAATCACTGGAATCCCTAAAGTATACTTTGGTGGAATACTGCTCTTCAAGCTTTGTATTATAGACACAATAATCATAACTTTTCCGTTTAGTCATTGTTTTTTTGTTTACTTTCACTGAAGCCAAGCTTCTTTCTAATTGGTGAAATATAGCTCCTTATACCTACCCAGTAGTTATTTAACCTAATCATAGATAAATACATTTAGAAGTGGATTTTACCCAGCCACTCTCCGCAGACGAGTAGCCCGGAGCATTTAACATTTCTCCCAATACCCCCTCTCTTGGTAACCCAGAGAAAGGGAGGTAACAACAGCTCTCATATTATTAGCCCTTGCACATGCAAGTATTGCATAGACCTCTTCTTGAAATACAGAAGCGTATTTGCCAAGCGAGACGATCCCTTCATATTTGCTCGTCTTGCTGTATATGCCCGCTCCGATGCCGAGTTCATTTTTTGATCCGTCTGTATACCAGATCAGTTCATTCGCTCTACTAACGAAGTTCTTGCGAAAGATATATTTGGTGGTCATGTGGTCTGTTGGCATTTTGAAAATGTCATCATCCACATGCCTTATCTCTATATGTCCTCTCCCATGTACCACGTCATGGTCTGATGCTTTTTCCAGTCGGGTTAGTGCTTCCCTTGCTTCGCACATTATGACATAATTAAAACTTACTCTTTCCTATTTTGCTTCGCTTCTATCCAGCTTCTTCCTCTTTTATCCAGTAATCCAGCTATTACCTTATCCCAAGTTTCTCTTGGATTCCCCTTTTCTTTTTGATGTTTTCTTTTTTCTTTCCATATTCTCTTCACTGGTCTTCGCTCATCCATACGTTGTAAATGACCTTTGTAGTTGTCTTTCTTCTATAAATTCTAAGATTGATTGTATTGCCAGGTCTCTTCGTATATCTGTTTTTCATTCTATCCTCTTTTGTTACACTTCTTACTCTTCTTAAATATTTCATCTCTATCGCCTGTATTTTACTTTTTTGTTGTCCTGTTAACACCTATGTTTCGCATCCATATGTAAGTATTGGTCGATATATTGTTTTAAATACTTTTAATTTGGTTTCCTTAGATATTTCTTTTTTGTTAATACATTATATTTGGTGTTCATGGCATAGTATAGTTTGTTAGTTAAACTATTCTATTATTAATATCTGCTTCCTGTGTTCCGTTTTCTTCTACTCGCATTCTAAAAATCTGTTCAAATCATTTATTTCTTCTCGACTCTATTTTTCGGCATGATTCCCTTTTCAGTCTTGCTGTAAAAATATTATTCTACGTTCTAGTGACTGAGTCGAACAAGATTTCCATTATTCGGAGGGCAAGGGATTCACTTCCTTAGCGTTTACGGTTCAAGGTATTTCACGCTCTTTATTTGGCAATCAAGATTCCCACCCATCCTGTCCTGTTATTGTCGACGATGAAAAATTAGCATAATTTTATAGGTTAACGTTTACATTTCATGGTCTGGAAACAAGAGACTGAAAAACTGAAATGATAAACAACCAACGAGCAAGTGAACGCTCAGGTGGGTTTCGATTGTTCTACTGCGATTTTGTTGAAAGAAAAACAATTTTTAACGAGAACAAAACGATAAGTGTAGATCCTGTCACTGAACACTTGTTTAAATGCGTTACTAATGTCTTTTGCGTAACTTTGTACTCATATTTGAAAACAAATGGGAAATTTTAAATAAAAATAAATGTAAAACAACTTTCCAGAATAGAAATAAGAACGAATGTTGAAAATTAAGCAGACATTTTTGTGAATACACGGTTTATCAACCAAAAAATAGCATTTTTCTACGACCACTAACGAAAGTCGTCTTTTGTGCCTTGAAAAGCAACTGCAAAGTTGATGTTTTCCGCGAGCTCTCATAATTTGACATAATTGGCGCTCTTAAGCAGAAAGTAACTTTGGCGCACGCCTAATTTTATTTATAAATAAAGAGAGCTAGTAATTATTTTAATATAAACTGTAGAATAAAATATTTTAGTTGATTTTCTAATATGTTGAATCACCCAACAGTATTTTCCGTAATAAATAGGGAAATCTAAGAAATATCTGACATTAATGTAATAAGTGTTGCCTACGTACATAGGCACACGAAATTGCAATCTGGAAACTGCTTAGTAGAAACAATGGCAATTAATTTTATTTTGGTGTGATCGTAGGAAAAACCTTGTGTGTATTTCGAGAAGAAAGTCCTTTGGTAGTCTCGACAGATTGCCGGCAACTTTCTGTCTCGACTGCCAAAGTACTACTTTCTGCTCTTGTTACACAAATAGCTATATATTATCTTATTTGCATATTTTGTGCTTACGTAAGAAAAATGCTCTGTGGTCCAGCAGTAAGTTTGTTTTATTTAATGTGAAGTATAGTTTGGCAAGCTTATCTGAATCTACGGGGCATCGGTAAGAAGCGAGGAAACATTGCGGTATCTGTCATAAGCGTACAAATGGCGTACGGTATCTATTTTACCAAGTAAGACTGAAAAACAAAAGTCACTGACAATACCAGCGCTGGATAAATCAATATCAGTCAATTGACGAAGTGAGAGGGAAGAACACACGCACGCGCTTGCCAATAAGAAATCAACTTTCGATAAAAATCACCAATTATGTAATTCGAAAGGTGAGGTAATTATGGTTTTCGTACAACGCTGCCAGAGCTTGAAGAAGCCCATAACAAATTTGGAAAAGTGTTCATCTTTTAATATTCATAAATTGAAAAAATATTGTTAATAGAAAAAATCCAAGAAAACAAGCACATTGAAGAATTAACGTTTAATCATATTGTTAATATTGCTAGTAATAAAAATTCCCTTTTCTAATTATTATCACGACATACTTAGCACTTTAGCTTTTTCATAGTTAAGCGTGGCAATATCGAATGTTTTCGACTGCATTCCTTTCAGGGCTTCAGATAAACTAGCCAAAGTATAGAAGTATAAACGAAATCTAGGATAAATATTACATTCTAAGGATGTTTATTATTACAATTCATGATTATAAAAAATGTATTCATGTAATATTTATTACAATGAAAAATTAATTCATCTCAAAGAAACGCCATTTGACGACGCTAAAACTTTCACCTGATCACACAACCATCATAATTTTTGAATCTAGACACCCTATACAGATTTTAGTGTGCAATTTTATATCCTATAAGTGTCAAGTGAAAATAATTATGTTTGAAAATATTTAGAAATTGGCAAAATTTAAGTATTTTCTTTCGGTTTGTTTAGTAAAACAGACTAACATAGCTTAAAAAATAACCTTTACAAAGTGAAAGTATTAATCGTAAAATAGTGTTGAAAAGTACCATTTTTAAACGTGATTTTTAAAACGACATACGACAGCAACTTCAATTGGCTTCTTCTTACGTGAAACGGAATCTACTGAATGATCTAGCGAAATTTTTGTAATAATCTGCTATATTTGAAGTAAGCTATCAAACAAATTTAAAATTGAGGATCGCGAAGTCTACCAGAACCTCTGAGCAGGTAAGCAAGTGTTGGCAAGCCCTACCTGGGGACACCAGGTACTGCGCATAGGAGAAAGGTATAAAAAAATTTAGCCCAAAAAAAGTGTTTGATTCAGAGGCCAACAAACAGAAATCTAAATTTCAAAGCATATAAAATATATAATTAAAAAGGCAGACACTTTTGAGAGGGT